>PVKA01003513.1:0-109028 GCA_004027165.1 Ctenomys sociabilis
GGGGTGGTAGCTACTCCCTTCCCTTTGTCTCTGTTCTTGCAGTTCCTGAAGCCAGGCTGGGACACAGATGGGCCGGAGGCCCCTTGGAGCAGGACACCTGGACCGCTTCCTCCAATGTCAAGTGAGTAGTCTGACTGTCGCTCTTGGGGAGTGTCGGGAAAACTTCCTTCAAGTGCTATCTGCCTTGGACACAGGTAGGTCCTGGCCCAGGTGCGTGGATGCTGGAAGATACTCTGCCAGGCCTCAGGTCACCTTTTTTTCCTGTCTTCTCTCTCTACAGCCTTCTCTGGTCATCTTGGTATCTCTTCTTTAGGGTGGGAGGCAGCTAGCATTGTAAGTACTAAGAATGCCATGGATGGGTGCAGGACTTACTACATGCTGACCATTTCCTGTATAGCCTCCGTGGAAGCCCTCACAATGGCCATGCAAAAGAAGCAGCAGTTTGTAGGAGAAGCAACAGAGGTGCAGAGAGGCCAGGCAGCCCAAGGCCACCAAGCCAGGGCACAGGTGCATGCATCTCCTTGCACCCAACCTCTCCCTGCAGGTGCAGGTTCTGGCATTCCCCCCTGTGGTCCTCTGCACTGCTATTTATAATTCGTCTTGTGTGGGCTTCTTGTGTGCCCAGAGGGTGCGGCTCCTTGCAGGTGCAGACCGTGTCTTACCTTGCCCTTTCCTCCTCTTCCATTTGAACTTCCTAGACCCACAAAAGCTGTCTGCAGGGCCCTGTGCATTCATGCCTCATCTGGAGGCTCATGCTCAACACTCCAGACGCTGAGGCCTCCGAGGTCTTTGCTGCTAGTCACTGTCCTGCATCAGCCTCACAGTTACTGGTTTGCCTGTGACAAACATGGGACTGGCACTTCCGGGGGAAGTGGCAGCAGCAGCAGCAGCAGTAGGAGTTAATCAATTCCTAGGCAACAAAGATCCTGTTTTTATGCAAACCTCCTCAGCTTTAAAACAAAAACAAATTCCTCACAGGGTGCTTCCGGATGCCAAATCTCTTCACAAGGCACAGACTTTCAGCAAATCTTGTGCCTGTAAGAGAGACCAGCAGGGACTCTGAGAGAGCCCTGCGTGTATTCCTTCTCAAAATGCTCCAGCTGAACCCCTCAGCCACCCCACAGCCTTGGTGGATCCTGGCCACGGGTGGGGACATGAAAAGTGTGTCCCGTAGCTATCTGCTAGCACACAGCAGCAAGAGAACGGCTGCTTCTGAGCAGGTACAGGTGCTCTGTGTGACTGTGCCTGCCTTCGAGAGTGAGGGTACAGATCTAAGACATCCCTCAAATTCTCGGGTGTGTGCAGGGTGACTGGATCATGGGAGCCACACGGGGTGCTCACCTGTGCACTCCTCCAGTAGTGACTTCATAGCTGAACTGCCACAGGGTGGGGGGGGTGTGCAGCGTGGTCACTGGATGTGACATAGACAGGTGCACTCTTGTCCCCAGCGCCTCCCTCTGTTTCCTGGCTGCCATGAGGTGAGCACCATCCCTCCCCCAGGCCCCTTTGCCATCCTGTGTCTGCACTGAAGCCAGCTGACCATAGACTGAAGCTTCTGAAACCGTGAAACAAAGTACACCTCCCCTTTATTGAGTCCCCTTTACAGAGTCTACAAAGTAGACCTTCCCTTTACAGAGTCCTGCTTGGTGTATGATGCCTACAAAGGGCTCAGGAAAGGCTCTGGCTTGGGTGGCTCCACACAGATCGCTTGCCTCGCAGGCCAGCAGCAAATAAAAGGAGGGTGATGACAGGTGTTACAAAGTGGGACCTTCACCTAGAATGGCAGCTGGTGTTGCAGGTTCTAGGGTGCCAGTGCTGAGGGGCAAGTGATCTGGGAAGGCTTCCTGGAGGAGGAGACATTCTGATTTTCCTCTGGGCTCCCTTGCCAGACAGATTAGGCTTGATCTAGAGAAGCTGCTGCTCCCAGACTCCAGTACCACAAGCCATGCCCTAGGTCACTAGGCCTGTCCAATGGCTACAGGAAGGTACCCAGAGGGCAGCTCACCCCCTTCAGATGTGTTCTGGGATCTGGACATTCAGAGACAGCGTTTGTGCTGGGATGGGGGCAGAGGGGCTCAGTTCACAGTTGTAGAGGGCTGGGCACCCCAGGAGAGTGGCACCTCCTTTGTGAGGATGCTTCACCCAGGGCTCAAAGGCCAGCTAAGGCTGCAGCTCACACCCATTTCTCCTGGCTCGGAAGCCCTCCAGGGGCCTCTTTTCCTCGCTGGAGGAAGGAGGGCTCTGGTGTATCCAGCAGTATCCTGTACATTGGGAGACACGGGAATGTGAGAGCGGGCTGCTGGCTGGTCAAGATAACCTAAGATGCCACCCAGTGCATTTCTCCTTCTAGTGCCTCACACAAAACACCACAGACTTTGTGGGCAACAGTGCTGGTGCTGGAAATGATGGGCGGGTGAGTGAGTCCAGCAGGGGGAAAGGGCCTGGAAAGGGGATTTGTGGAAGCTATATAGAGTGGAAAAGTGTGGACAGCAGACGGCATCACAATCCCACATTGTCGCTGCCCGGTACTGCAGAACTCCTGGGCAATTCCTCTCAGGCTTGCAATGAGACTACACTTCCCAGCCTTCCTTTCCATGAGGTGTGGCCATGTGGCTGCATTCCAGCCAATGGGATGTGAGCAGACTGGCCCATGAACTATTGTCATCATTTCCCCATCCACCCACTAAAGGAGGAGCTCCCAGGATTAGGGGAGAAAGAGCTGCCAGAGGAAGGAGTCTGGGTCTTGAGCCACTGGACAGAAGCCTGCATGTTAAACAAACACAGGTCTTGAACTATTGTGCAAACAAAACACCAACTCCCGAGGTGTTACACTTTGTGACTGTTACAGGTGTCGGCCCCTGTGGTGTTGGGTATGTTTCCCAGCTTCTCTGGTCTTTGTTTTTCTCATTTAGGAGAATTTATGGGATGTTCTTGAGAAGGACTGAGCTAAAATATATAAGGTGTTCTGCAACTAGGGCCAGGAGTTGACTTTCGTGAGTCCTAGTTACCTTCACCTCTGTGGTTCCCTTCCTTCATAGGTCAGTACTTATTTATAAATCTTTCTAGTTCAACTAAACCTTATTATTATTGTTTCTTATGTATTTGGCACAGGGTCTCACTATGCAGCTCTGACTCCTGGTGGTCCTCCAGTGTTCAGCCTCCCCAGCATTGGGATTACAGGTGTGCACCATCGCGCCCAGTCTTGGCAGCTGGCTCAGTGGGCCTGGGGGCGGGGCTGGTGTATGTGGTTCAGTTTTGTTTATAATTTTAAGTGAAATAAAAAGTAATTATTTTCTGGGTCCTTTCAATGATCACGAGCCCTGGGCACTGTGCTGTTCTCCTCAGGGGAAGCTGCCCTATGTATAGTGGTGCGCACATCACATGGTAGCTATTATTGATACTTATAACAGTAACACTAGGAGGGCTGAGGCCCAAAACAGCAACGAACACTTACGCAGCCCTTCAGAGGTGCCTGAGAGGGTCCGTCCACACTTTCTGAGGGAGAAGAATGGAGGCTTGAGATTAAGTGGGACAGTCAAAAAGGGAAGGGCCACCTGACACTCAGGCAGGGATTCTTTTTTCTCCCCATTTTATGACTGAGAAAATAAATGGATACTAAAGACAAGGGGCTGAACTGAGAACTGAAGCCACTTTTCTGTGTCCCATCGTAATGCTTACTCTGCCACCAGGCCCTTCTGTCCTGTAGAGCTGCGTCAGAAAACAGACAAAAGGCAGAGCCCTCAGCGGGTGTCAGACACCCCAGTGCCACCTTCTGCAGGCTGGAGAAGACCTTGTGTAGGGCTGAAATTGAACAAAGTGTGCCAGATTAAAGTTGTGCCATCTCCTTCTCCACGAATGTGCTCCTCTCAGAAGGTCTAATTATAGTGACTTCTATTTTCTTGTAAATAATCACATCTGTCATAACTGATTCACCCGATCCAAGGCACTGAGTTGGCAGTTGCGGCAGCCTGAGCCAATGTGTCAATTATACCAAGTAGGCTGTGAGTAAAGTCACAGGAAAGGAAGACAGACACCGAAAAACATTAGTCGCAGTCATATAGATGGCGGGGACCAATATGTGCTTTTTCACAAGCGCAATATCAACACAAACTCCCCAAAGTGTTCAGTGTGTCATTCCCTAGCAATGCATCTCAGTAAAACAGATGTAGCAGCCAAAGAATAAAAACACCCTTGGAGAGCCGATCCTACAGACTGGTTTTGCACCTGTGTAGATGCCCTAGAACATGCTACAGCTCTTTATGCTGCTTGCTGGAAGGCAGGCAGAGGAAGGGCTTCAGGGTTTGCTAGGGGCTGTACTCTTACATATGGCTGTTCAGGCAGCAGACCTGGTTTTGGGTTCAAGTCTGTCCCTGCTCAAGGTAACACAGACAGTGTGGTTAAACCAGAGTGGCCTTCCTGAATCCAGCTCAGCCTCATCACTTGCGAATGGTGATGATTCTGCCTGACTCTGCGCCCACATGGGCCTGTAGGAGCAGTGACTGCAGGAGTCTGCAGGACAGAACACACTTTGGAACACAAGTCGTCACCCTCACTAATGCAACAGGATGCACGAAGTCTGTTTTCAGTCCCCGTGATGGGTTTGTTCTCCACTGAGACCACTCCAAGTATAAGGAGTCACGTTGCAGTCAGAGAAAAGCTGAGGTGAGAGATCACCCGCAGGCCTCCTGAACAGGGAGGGCATCTGAACTCTGGCTTGCTAGTCAAGCCCAGAAGGTCCTTATATCTTGTGGAAAGCTGTGTGAGCCAAGCATCTTCCAGATGAAAACAGGGCAATGAAAGGTAGCTCTGTCCCCTAGCCCAGACCCTGTGAGCATGCATACAATCTCAGTGACCTCAGTCTGCCAGCAAGTGTGGCCTCCCGTGGGTGTGACCAGTTTCTGTGATCAGAAGGGTCAAGACCCAGAAGCTGTTTGTCTGGGCTTCCACTGCCTCATCTACTTCTGGTGTGCATTAGGCCAAGTCACCTCGACTTCTGCACTTCAGTCTTTACCCCATACAATTAGAATAGAACAGCACCTACTTCTTGGTGTGGGGAAAGAATCACGTGAGCTTTCTCATGTCAGCAGCTTCAAGCAGGACCAGGCAGGCAGTGGGTGCCTGTCAGAATTTACTGGGCTGCTACAAAGTCAATGGCCTTCTGTCCCTTGCCCTGCAGTAACTGGGAACTGATCTCAGGTTGCACTACATCCCCAACACTTTTCACTTTTTATTCTGAGACATGGGCTCTCTAGATTGCTTAGTTGCCCAGGTGGGTTCAAAGCTGTGATCCCGTCTCAGCCTCCCAGAGGGCTGAGATTCCAGCCATGCGTAACAGCACCTGGCTCTCCCCTGATATTTGTTGATATACATTAACACATTAGCCCTGTTAGGTTTTTTACATCATACCCATTACTAGGCATGGAATTTCCTAGTCAGCCCAGAAATTCTGGCACGAAGCATAGTGCTAAGAGCTTCAAGATACTCATTTGAATCTTCCAAAGAGCCAAGTGGCACCTCCTTTAGAGAAAACTCATTTCTAGAGCAGCAACTGAGCAGAGAGTTCTGGCCAGTAACCAAGAGACCCAACTCCTAGGCCAGGGCTGCCTTCCCCACTCTGAGGCCTTGGGCATGTGGCTTTCCTATCTAGGTATTAATTTTCTTTGATCATGGGTCTCAGTTGCTTTGTGTATAAAGTGGGATAAGAGTGATGACTGTCATAGAACTACTAAGAGCTGGGGCCAAATTACACTGCTCGTGGATATGGATGAGGTCCTGACCATGGCCTGTGTGAGTCTACAGCACCCAGCCCAGGACCCAGGGCTCACGATCCATTCCTCAGTTTCCTTGTCATTGTGTCCAGCTTGTGTCTGCCTAGCATATTCTTTCCCCAAATAGCCATGGCTCATTGCTTCAATTCCTTCAACTCTTAGGTTAATGGTTTTCATGACAACCATCACTTTCTAGCATAGTATACAACTTTCTTATGTAGTATGATTATTGCTTAATGTTGGTCTCTCCTGGGACCAAACAGGTAGGTTCTAGGAGAGAAGGAATCTCTTTCCATTTGTTTCCCCTACAGAGCTCCTGGCATTACCCAGGAGATAGGTGAAGTGCCACGTTCTATTGTAGAAGCAGATGGAGAGTCCTGTGTGCAAGGCATGTGCAATCTGTGGCACAGTGGCCTCACATTGTCTCCAGGCCTGGCCCCTCTCCTTTGACACACTGTTCTGCAGTTTCCACCTTCACTCACAGAGCACCTCGCCCAAGCTCAGGCCTGTGGTGCATGTGACCTGGGGGAGGTGTGACCAGCCCTCCCACTGTGGGCTCCTCTGCTTTTGCCCTCCCTTCCTGATGTTGCCCTGCAGCACCTTCTGGTGGGAGCTGGGACCCCAGGGGGCCACACATCCTGCTCTCACAGGCCACACTTCCCTGAGTCCCTGGACCTGGCTCACGCTGCCTGTCTAATGAGATCCTGCAGGGCCATCTTTCACCGGCATGCTCCTGGTCACTTTTAGCTCTGTGTCCTCTCTGACTGCAATGAGATGACAGAAACGTCTTCGTGGTCTCAGGCCTGGCGCCAAGTGTTCTCTGCACTGCACATTTAATCCTCAAAGAAGTCAGTGCAGGAGAGGTGGCTGTTCCCTATTTTGCAGATGAAGCAACTGGGTTCTGAGAGGCAAAGGACCACATGGTCACCACAGCTCACAGCTAGCAGCGTGCTCTCTGGGGTCTGTGTATCACCTGGCCTGCACAGCCAATGCTTAGGGTGGTGCTTAAGGTGCAGGTAACAAGGTGGACAAAACAGGTGTGCCAGAGATGCACCAGTGAGTGGGAGCCTCTGGTCAGGCAGTCCTACCAAGCCCCACCGCATGCTGTCGTATGATCACTTAACTACAAATGTGCCCAGTGATGCCATCTGGCAATCCTCCATGGTGTTTCCATGGAGCTAAGGTGCAGCCTTCCCAGACACCTTCATGGGAACCAGAGATGCCTGATCTGTGGCCTTTTTTTTTTTTTTTTTTCCTATTTAACAGCCTGAAAATCATTTTTAAAAAATGAAGTTGGCCTGGCTCCACCTGATCTCAGCAAGCCCATGCTGGCATCACATGACCACCTTTCTTTTCCCTCAGTCCTGGCAAAGCAGCCCAGACAGACACAGCCCAGGAGCTGCCAGGAGCAAGGCTCCTAAGGCTGCGGGGAGCAGTGTGGTCAGACCGGCAGCTTGCTTCTGTATGCCAGGGGCAGGAGGTTGAGTGTGACGGAGTAGGAAGGAGGCAGAGCACTTGCCACGTGCATTCAGCTGCCAGCTTGCCTGCTTCCTAATTCTAGCGCATCAGGCTGCACACAGCTCCAACAGAGACGCCCTGGACCCCTTTCCAAAACATTTGGAAAATAATGCCAACAAGTCTCCAGGTGCCCAACTCCTTACTTTTTGCAAGCCAGTGCAGTTTGGATTTACATGGTCTCTTAAAATGCACTGAAACTATTTTCAGTGAGTACATGCATACCCATGGGTAAGCAAGCAAATACCGTGGAGCTTTACAATGAAAACCACTAGTTCACAGAGGAAACTAACCCTTTGTCTCACCCAGCAGACTCTTTAGGAAAGGTAACTTTTTTGAACCCTTGCCACTCAACTTCTGGGGGGAAAATCTCTGAGCACAGGACATTTTAGACATCGTTATGAAGACGGCATGCTGTAGAGATACCTGTGCCCTTCTTCACTGGTGAGCATTCACTCTGGCATGGGCAGCTGGCACTGCTGCCCCTTCGCTGTAAGCAATTCCTCAGCTGTGAACCTGGAGGAGGGAGGGAGGCTGTGGACTGGGAGCTAGGGGCTAAGTGGCTCAGCAGATACGCTATGAACTGCCTACTGCAGGCAGGGCTGGTGTTCCACAGACTGTTACTACTGATTGCTGCTGTTGTCTTACACCCTGCAGTTTTCTGAGTGTCCGTATACCTTGCTTCTATGTGGTTCTCACATTTAAGAAGTGTCAGGCTTTTAAAAGTATCCAAAGGTCGGGCTGGTAAGATAGCTCAGTGGACTAAGTGCCTGCTTAGGCAAGCGCAGGGACTGGGGTTTGAGCCCAGGCACCACATACCATGTCAGCTCCACCCTCAGGTGTGCTGAGCCAGCCACTGAGTACTGGGATGATGGTGTATGCCTGTAATCCCAGCGCTGGGGAGGTTGGAAGCAGGAGGATCGCTACGAGCTGTGCAGTGAGACCCTGTGCCAAATACACGCAAAAAGAGTATCCATGAGTAAGTAAATTAAAGAAGAAAGTGAACTGCCAGGTAGCAGGATAGTTCCCTTAGAAGCAGAGGAAACAGCGCCTTGGAATTCCCTGTGAACGAGGCTGGGCAACCTTGGGCGAGACACAGTGCCTCTCTGAATCCCACTGGCAAAGCTCAAGGGCAAAGGCTGAGGCCTCAGCCCTGTGCTTTTTAACACAGAGGCGCCAAGCACTGTGGGTGAGAATCGCTGCCTGGGCCTGAGTTAGGCATCTTCCACCTGTGACTGGGTGATTTGCGGCAGCTCAGTCTGCTGTGGGCTCAGTCTCTGACCTGTAAAATGGGGCCAACCAAGGCACCCAATCAAGAGGAGGGGAGGGCCTTTCACATGGAGCTCGTGGCAGGAGTCAGTGGGGGTGCAGGTAGGGTGTGGGCAGTCCAGTGCCCAGCAGTCCTGGTCACCCAGGCCTGATACCTCATTCCTACAGTTCTGATCCTGGCCATCATGTGCAGTTTCCACCCACTCCAGATTGGGTGGTTTTAGGCCATAGTACGCCCAGCCACCAAAAGCTCCTGACATGGATTTGAATGGAAAACTCTATTTTTCCCATTTCTACCTATAACACTGATTATAGTGTTTTTACTTTTCCTCCCATTCAGCCTGGAAACCTTGAATAAATGTCAAAAAGAATTCCCTGAGTCAACTATATGTAATATTATTAAAACTCTTAGGAGGGAACCATTTCCCACATTACCGAAAGCTTAAAGGGATAACATTTTCAATGACATTACTCAATAAATGTTATTTAGAGCCTAAGTGGCATGGTTATGATTTGTTGTTAACATACTAGTGATTTGCTCCCTCACCTGAAAATAGCTGGGCCTCCCTAGCTGTCCCAGCATGGATGGCCCCACAGCGACAGCAGCAGAGGGGGCCTCCCACACAGGACCCCTCCCTCGGGGCTCTCCCACTTACCCCCACACCTCACTTCACTGCCCAGTGGCACCTTTCCCTCCTCCTGCCAGTGATTGAGGCCCTCAGGCCAGAGGGCCAAAGGATAGCGGTGTCTGGGCTGCCCCAAAGGAAGGGACTCTGGCTCTCAGGTCAGCTTTGCCAGAGTCACCCCTGTGCACCGAGATGTGGCTTCAGAAGGCACAGGGCATGCAGTGGCACTCTCCCTCGGGGGACAGCAGCTCTCCTGCAGCCTGCCTCCCTGAGTCCTTCAGGCTTCCAGTCCGGGAGCTCTGCTCACACTGGCTCACTCCTCTGTGGCCCTGCATCAACCCACTGGTGACTCTGTCTGCAAGCGCTGTCTCTGTCCTGCTGGAACCCTACCCAGGTGCTTTTCAAAGCCAGGCCTGGCTTTACTGCCCAGAGAAACGGTACGTTCATGTGCGACCACCCGGAAGCTTGCAGACAAGAGAAGAGAGCACTAACTCCTGCGTGATGACTACTCTGTGGAGAAGAACAGGGAACTTCGCCAACAAGTCCCTTGCGGACCAGAATGGAAGTGAGTCAGAGATGACCTCCCAGGAGAGGTGCCATTAACCTGACTCATGAAAGATGGGGTGTGACACTCTGGCAACACGGAAGAAAGGCAGGACTGTACTGATCTGGTTAGAGGCCTGCACACTCTAGCAGTCTTGGAATGGAGAGCCCTACAGGTGAGTTAGGGTGCAGGGATGGCAGGAGGGCAGCTGGGTCCCTTACTGTATGAGGAGGCAGGCCAGGATGCTGTGCCCACATGGCAGGGCTTTGGTTCTCAATGCCAGTTCCTGGATTCCTTCACTCAGGCTCTCGGGCTGCAAGGCAGGCCTGAAGCTCTGGATTCCGCCCTTGGAGCAGCCTGCAGCTAGGGCTGCTGGAGGTAGCAGCTCTGAGCTGCTCCAAGCCCAGTGCTGTGGCTGTGGTCAGCCCAGCCCCTGTGGACCTCCTGTGGCCACACAGGGAGTGCTAGCTAACACTGGCTTCCTGCAGCCTCCTGCAGTCCCTTCCTCACTGCCAACTCCTTCCCTTCTCAGAAAGAGCATCATCAGCATGAATTCCAAGGACACAGGAGGAAGGGACTTCCAGGTAATCTTGTAGGACAGGACACATGAGGCCTCTGGCCTCATCTGGAGCCTGTCATCCTCTCTGTCCTGGATGGGCATCCTATGCACCGGGAGCTTCTAGAGATAGACCTGCGTCTATCTGTAGGCAGATAGGGTAGCCTGAGGACCTCGGGGGCTCCCAAGTCTCAGTGCATCTCTGGGCAACGGCAGCCACATCCTCTGCGCAGCGCAGGTTCAGCCACGAGAATGTGAACCAAACATCTCTCAAGGACACACTGGTGCCGTCTGAGGAGCAACGTGCTCAGAGTCTTAACTGCTCCAGACAGATCTCCAGTCCACAGTGGCCTCAGACGCTGGTGATGCAGCGTATACTGGACTCTAGGATACTGCAGGCTCAAGTTTGTGACCTTTGCATCCCTAGCACTCACTACCACACCCGGCACACAGCAAACACTTACAGAGGTTTGCTGACTAAATGGTGGGAAGTGAAGTGAGCCCTGCAAAACCCTGTTGGTGCTTATGAAATGTGCCTCCCTCCCTTCCTTGTCCTGAGTCCCTGTGAGGTACCATGTACCTTTCTGAGGTTCACTACACAATGCAGTGGCAGCTCATACATCCCTCCCCCAGGTAGCAGACTCTTTAGCCAGGCAGCCCAGTAAACTAAGGCAGGTAGCTTTTAAGAGAGCACCCGAGCCAAAGATTCTGCCTGTGAGCCAGGATGGATCAGGCGCTTGGGCTTCTGGAAGCTTCCAGCTCTGATCCAGGGAGCACGGTGTGCCTCCAGGGCGGCATGGAATTGGTATCAGGGCAGGAATTAAGCTCCTGAGGAGAGAAAAGAAGGTACCACAGGCCGGGAGGGGGGATGGGGCAGATTGGCTGGCTAGGGGTGAAGAGGTGAAGTCTGGAGGAGGCTGCCGTTGACCCTGCTGACCACCAGCTGCAGAGAGTGGGAACATCCAGCCAGCATGTGCAGGCGGAGAAGTCCTGGGCTACAAGGCCAAGGAGCAGGGGCTGCAGCAGAGAAGGTCTCCCACGGGAGACAGGAGAGTGGGGTGTGATGTCATATGCACGAGGGGAAGACTTGAACCCCCCGCAAATTCTGCTGATTCAAGGAGCCCAGAGGCTGAGGTGAGCCCAGGAGCCACAGGCACAGCCTCTCACAAACCACACCAGCTGGAGGAACCCCCATCCCTACTGAACTGAGTCAGCCAGTGCCTCTGCCCTGTGGGCGGGCACAGGAAGAGGGAAATCCCACTGCATGGCCACTACTGCCTTTCACTTTCAGGTTCCTGGCCCAGTCCCACCCCCTTCTACCGCAGAATAGGAAAAAGGGTGAGGATGAGGGTTCCAGCCCAGGCTGGCGAGCACTGTGCCCATTGCCCCTCAGGCTCACTGCCTGCTGCTTTCCCTGGCTCCTGAGCCCAACGGGTGGAAGAGGGAGCCCTCAGGGACAGCCTCCCTGCCTCCTCCAGGGCTGGAAAAAGTGATTTCCTAGAGACGCTAGGTCCGCAGAGGAGTACACAAACATCAAATTCCAGAGGAGGAGGAGAGAGGGCAGTCCCTTCCATCCAATCCCACTGCACTGACACAGACCCAGTAACTTGTCCAGCTAGCTGGACAGAGAACCTGCCAGCACTCTACGGCCTGCCCCAGGGCCTTTTCCCTTTCCCTTTCTCAAAGCTGCCCTGAGTATAGCCCTCGCCTCTTGGCATCTGGCATCTGGGACCATGCAGCACTTGTACTGGCTTGGTACCACCTCTGCTGCACAGGCAGGGAAACTGAGGCTAGTGTGGGATGCCTGACCAACTCAAAGTCAGAAGTACTGAGTGGCCGAGCTGGGTGCCTGGGGTCTCCCAGGCCCTGACTATGGAATTTCCCTCAGGCCACATATTCATTCCAGAGCAGCAGAAAAGTTCCACCCTGGCGGAAAGATGGAAAATGGAAAGACGGGGATCTTGATCCTGATCCTGTACATCAGGAGCGTGGGGACTCTGCCACACATCTGCGCTCCCTGAAGCCTAGATTTCTCTTTTGAAAGGAAAACATCTTTTGTGTTCCCAGGGTCCCCAGATATAAGCCCCACATCCGAAATAGTTCATATGGAAAACTGTCAAGCCACTACTCGGGACATTTCATCTGACAGGACCACTGAGGGAGGTGTGCTGGAAGATGTTCCCTTATGCAATTATTTTATTAAAAATGATAATCTGCCCAATATGCCGTTCAACTTTATTACAGAGACCCATAATGAAATAGGTAATTAGGAGTATATTCTGGCTTTCTGCAAACCTAGAATTAGGCATATTTTCATGGGTGGTTATTAAACAAGCAGCAGAACATTACAAAAAGGCCTAGCTTCTTTGCTCCCAAAAGGCTGGATCTGCAGAGCTGAATGAGAACTTACACAACAGCTTGGCAGCTTTGAGGTGTCCTTGCTGTGGTTAAAATTGTGTGTAAGTGCCGGGCACACCCGAAGAGGCCCACAGAACATGTCCTCCCTGGGGGTGATGCTTGTAGCGGTGTGTATGCTGTGTACTCACGCCAACACCCCAATAGTCAGTTTGGTGTGTTTTCCCCAACCTCTTTCAGGCAAACTCCCCACATGATTTCAAAACAGGGAAATAATGTTTCTTGTTCCTCAGCTCCTGCATCCCCCTCCTCCTTCTCTTCTCCCCACCCCTTTCCTCTGTCTTCCTTCCCTCCAGAGGGACAAGACTCGGCTTTCAGGCACCACTGGCTGTTCTCAGGATGAACTCAAGCTCACACTGTCAGTCTGCCTTTAGGGTTACCAATAGCATGCAGTGTAAAGCTGTTTCATCCACCGCCAGGCCAAACCCTGCTGTGCCAAGTCTCCAGCCGCTTGTGTCCCGGATGAGGGTCAGTGTGGGCCCAGAGCTCTTCCTCGCTCTGAAACCCCAGAAATCTGTGCTGAGCACCCACTCTGCGCAAGGGGTGGATGCTGCGTGGGGGTCTGCTGTTACATCTGGGACACAGATAATCCCCTCTTTCTCTGCAGAAGCAGCGGCAGTAGTTGCCACAGAAAAGCTAGAGGCTGCCAGGACTCTGGCTACAGCTGCTGTGAGGGACCTAGGGAATGGGATGAAGGGGACATAAGAGTGAGCAGCATCTTTTGTCCTCAAGGCCATTTGAACCACAGGACAGAATGTCACTAGCTGTACCACATGAGTTGTGAAAAAACGTATAGTATTTCCTACCCTCAAAAGTCAATTCAAATGCCCATTACTCCTGCAAAGCAAAACAAGAGTAGAGGGTGGGGAGGCGGGACTCTCCCAGAGCCTCAGAAAGAAGGCCCCTCAGGGTGGGCATCTTGGGATAATAAGAAATAAGTCCCTCTTTCATCAGATAATCAAGGCAGTCTCCTTTCTGGATATTCAAACTCCGATGCTGCGATCGCATAGCAACAAAGATGAAGTTCACACAAATAGCATGGAGTAGCCATCCTCCAGACACTGGGTCACCTCCACCCTCTCCCTCTCCCTCCAAATTTTAAATGATTATTTTTGGCAGACAACTTCAAAATGGTAAAGCTGAAAAACAAAGGCTAGGACAAGATAAGAAAGTGCACAGCTCTGGGCCAGCGTCCGCTGCTAGCCCTTTGAGGCTGTGCGTCACTTCTCTCCTTTGTGACAACAGAAGAACTGTGCTCCCAACCAGCTGTCTCAGGCCTTGGAGCAAGCTGGGGACCCAGCCTGGCACTGGGGGGGGGGGAGGGTCAGTAGGAAGGTGCATGTGGACGTGTAAAGGTGATGAAATGCACCGCCCTGAACATTCTTCAATGCCAGCATGCAGGGCGGAGGGCTGCTGTGTCACTAAGACAGGGCTGACTGTGGAGCCGGGGGACCCGGACAGCTAATGGGGTAGGAAAAGCTCAGGCTTCTTCTCCCATGAGAAACCCGTGGAAGGGCAGGGCTAGGGTGATCTCGAATACTCGCCTCTTTTGTGCTGTGCAAAGAGGATACCAAGATCTGCCGGGCTGGCCGGCCACAGGACTAGCTGGGGAAGGCGGCGTCCAGCAGTCCTCTGCACGTGCTGCACCTTCAGAGCCAACATGGAAACCCACAGCTAGGCCTGAGTGGGATGCTAGGGCTGAGGTTCCGAAGTTGGATTTCAAGGGCACTATTACAAAACAAGGAAATCTCACAGAGAAACATCTGACAACAAGCAGAATCCCATTCACTGTGTAGCATCCCCAGTGATCAATGACACAGGGCACGTAGAAGGGGTACATCTGTACCCTGGGTCTCTTCCACTCTGTCCTCTCCCCAATGCTGGGTGGCGCTGACACACACACACAGGAGTGCTAGAGCATGGGGGTCAGAGCCCTGGCCTTCCCTGTGAAGCACAGTGAGCTCGGGCTCAGGCAGCTGCTTGCAAGGCCTGGCTCCGCTTCCCAGCCTCTCCCAGCCTGGTTTCCTCATCTGCTCTGTGGAGACATGGAGACAGCCAGGGCCCACTCTAGAGAGAAGGGGTGGCAGCGCTCATGAGGGCTGAGCTGGGGCCACATCAGAGGCTGGCGAATATGAGCCATTAGCACTGACACCGTGATGCTCAGCATCGTTAGCGCTTGGCAGTAATTAGGGGCTCATTAAATGTTAATTTTCTTTATGTCAGACTGGCTGCTCAATGCAAAAGCAAGCTGTAATGGTATCCTACAGAATGGAGGCAAAGTAAATAGGCTGTGATGTCTGTACAGCTCCCTAGGACAGCTCCTCCACATTCCACCAGGAGGGAAACCTGAGTGCTATCTCTGGAGCCTGAGATGGCACAGGGCTGGGTGCCAGGGAGCTTCTGGGCAGGCCAGGGCTTTGCTGGTTCCTCTGTCAGGGCCACATCCTGAGGATCAGAGCTAAGGCCTGTCCTGGGGGAAGGGTGTTGTGACTGCCCCACTGCATGGAGAAGAGAACAAGATGGGGATGGACAGTGGCTGCTGGAGAACTCTTCTGTGCCAGCACTTGGGGGGACAGAAATCCAGACAGCCATTAGATACAGGGTACCACTACCCCCATGTGCCAGGCTCCCTGGAGCAGACTAGAGGGGACATGTTTACAGAGTGTGTGTCCTTTTCTGTTCCTCTGCCCCAGCAGCTCCAATATGAACAGTTTCAAATGAGGCAGGCACAAAATAGCAGCAGCCCCAGCCCAGGTCACAGTCTGGAAGGCCTTGGAGATGGGTGTCTTCCAGGGAATCTGAGGCGAGAGACGCAAGCCTTGGCCTGTGAGGCAGCCATGACGGTACTGGGTGAGTCTGGCCCGCCCGCATCCTGTCCCAGCCAGGGACTCTCCTAGAGGTCCTCTCAGCAGGTCACAGACAGCCTGCTGGTCTTTATTCCTTACATACACACACACACACACACACAGGCATGCACACATGCATCAAACCCCTGAAGTGACAACTTTCCTACATGGCACAAGATGGCCCAGTTATATTACTGAACTTCAGTAAATTTGACCCACTCCTGTTTCAGGTATTTCCTTTCACGAAAAGGTATAAAATGGTGACAAAGTTACCAAAGGACAGGGATCTCTAGGATGACAATCTGCAGTAGTGCCGAGAAGCACCTCTGAATGGAAGGGAAGGGCGCGTCTACCACAAATTCTGCCCTGTGGTCCTTTTCCTGTGCAGATCCCTCACCTCAGGAGGGGCGATGGGGCCAGAGTCAGCATCCTCCTGTTCAGATTCTCCCTGACTTTTCAGACCTTCCCACAACAGGCCCCACCGTGATGGCTCTGATGCCACTCAGAGCTTGCTTTAAATTCTAGCTCTGCATTTTACCCGGTAGCCAATCAAGTTGAATTCTTGCAACCTCAGCTGTTTTTTATGTAAAATGGGCTTAGAGTTTCTGCCAAGTGGGGCCAGCAGAAGCACTAAGTAACACAGAACATAGCACAGTTCAGGTAGAACACGCTTGGCTCACTGGCTGGCATGTACCAGGCATTCAGCAAGTTTATCTCTGTCCTCACCACCTTTAAAAGTGGAGTTTGGCCTCCAGCTCAGGCTCTGTTGAAAACAGCTGAGTACTGGAAGGAGGAGAGAGGCCTGTCCTGGACACCTGTGCCACACCTGTGTCCACCCAGGTGGCAAAGGAGCTCCTGACAGCAAAGAAAGGTCACAGCTAGGACAAAAGAAGGAAGTGGACCCAAGTGATGCCTGGATCCCATATCCACATGATACAGTGCAGGAGACAGAAAGTTGGGCAGGTTGGCAGAGGAAGGCCAGGAGTCCAGGATCCCCTGGCTGCCTCCTGTTAGATGGTCCCCTGCCCATCTCCCCAGGCTATGGCAAGGACCCACCACCGGGGGCAGCAGAAGGCAGCAATTCATTCCACACCCCTGTGGGCCCAACACAGAACTCGCAGGGGCTCTGGAGAAACAGCCCACTGTTTGAAGCACTCATGCAATGGTTCAACCGCTCCACAGACGTACAAAGTGGGCCAGCCTTGTGCTGGTGCTAGGGACATGGAGACGAACAGGAATCTCTTTCTGGTGGTACAAAGCGGCTCAGAGTTTGTCAGGGAGACAAATGCGCAAGGTACTAGGACCCACAAGTGCCTGCCGTGGCACACTTGTCTCTCCAAGGAGGGAAGAAGTGTCTGTCAGGAACGTGCAGGTTTGGGCTGAGCTGCTGTGGGGATGAGTCTTCCTGAGGTGGGGAGAGATAAGAGAGGGGGTGATGCGTTTGGGGTTTAGGCCCATCTGGTCTGACTGAAGGAAGGAAGGTCAGCGTTATGGCTTGCATTTAGTCGTTCACCCAAAGCCTCACGGAGTCATAGGTCTTTCTCAGAGGTGGTTGGATCTGGGGTATGTGACCCTGGGATCGCTGGTGTGATTATTAAATCAGTCCACTGCTTGGTTTGGCACGGTTCTGGCTAGCATTAAGGGTGTGAGCGCTACACTCACAGGCCGGCGGCTAGAGTCTCGTTTCCTTCTTGTTGCCTTTGCTGTCCTCCTCCACAGTGAAAGCTGCCCCTCTGCCCTGCCACCTACCTTGGAGACAGCCCATTATTGGACTGAAACCTCCACAAATCTTTCCTTTTTTAACTTCGAGTGTTGGGTATTTTGTCTCAGCAACAAGAGAAAAGAAACTAGGGCAGATGGAATCGAAGTAGTCATAGCAAAATACGCCTTTAGACAGAGGTCAGCTCTCAGGCAGCCACTGGGCTAGGGCCAGCTCTGAGGACTCAGTCCCACGAATCAGAAGTTATAGTTTGCATGTGGACTGCAGAGGTCATGAAATCATTTTTAATGCCTCCGAATGGGTGTACACCTTCTACTCCCCATTGTTTCTTACTGCTCCCTGCTTCAACCCTTCACTCTCTAGGCTCCCTGCAAAGTGCCTGAACATATTTAGGTCTAAGACTTCTGGGCAACCAGCAGAGGCCTGGGGAGGTCAGTGAGCCATGAGCAGATCTCATGGTTCCATGTTTTGGAATCATCTATCAGTGCAGCTAGGAAGGGAAAGACTGGTGACAGATGACACAATGTGTATTCCTTCCAGCAAAATTTCCTCCTTTCCTCTTATTTGGGAAAAACAGATGCAGAAAACCAGCTCTGGAAGTTTCGATTCACTTTCATGCAGTTGTGCCCAGCATTAGGTCACCCTCTTATTTCAACACATGCAGGACACATGCAGGACTCTCGCATTCAATTCCATGTATTAGTTTAGCAACAATTTATTGAGCAATGGACTCTGCCAAGGCTGGGTGCTGGGGGAGGGGACGGGGACGGGGACGTGGTAATGAAAGGACAAAGTCCAAGGGGTTAGCAAGCTTGAAGTCACAACGTGTGTCACCACACACCTGCCCACACTAGTGGACAGCCCAGGGCAGTACAGACTCTGCACACAGCCCGTCAAGGCAGGTAGATGCCAGGTGTGGTATGTGCAGCAGGAGGGTGGGTGCCTTTGGTCTCACAGTGCACCCAGCAAGCAGCCTTCCCCAGAGGAGGACCCCTCGACTTCTGTTGTTAGATAAGGAGCAAATCTATTCGGGCCATGTGCAGTGTCTACAGGGCCATTGGCCAAACTGAGCAAGAAAGCTCCAGCTGTCTCTATCATTTGCTGTCACTGAGTCTGTAAGCACCTATTTTCCTCATCCAGTAACCTCAGTGTGTTTGCTCCTGACTCTCCAGCAGATCAATTAGTGGTCCATTCCCCACCCTTACCTCAGCAGACCAGCAGGCTGAGCTGGTTATAAACAAGCAGGGTCCTCACTGCAAGCTGGAGGAAAACAGAGGACTGTCCACTCTGCAGAAAGGACCCAAGTCTGCTCCTCCATGGATCACCGTGGCCTCACAAATATGACCTAGCGGGTACTTTCTCTGACTTGGGAAGTGCACTCTGGCTTTGGACACTAGGGGTCTCAGCCCAGCACAGGAAACCTGTGTGCTGGCTCTGTGGAGCCCAGGATTCCCAGAGCAGGTCCTGCAGGTCTGAGGAGAGCTGGGTGTGCAGTGCCTTTCATCACAGGCCATTCGTGATGGCTCCTCCTTCTGTGAGGTAAGGATGGGGCACCTCGTCACACACAGGGCATCACGGCAGCCCTAAGCTGCAGTGACTCAGCGCACATAGCTAGAGACAGGCCAGGGCACAGCGATGATGCCAACCTGCCCCGCTAGGGCACTGCTGAGGGCGCAGCAGTGGGCTCAGCACCACACACAGAGAAGACCTGAGTGCCACAGCAACTGTGAGCAGAGAGGCGCCCCCTCAAGCCCAGCCAGAGTGGCAGGGAGCTGCTCCAAGTCAAAGGCACATGGGCCTCAGGCTTCCCCAGCACTGAGCTGTGTCCTGCTGGGTGGGGGCAGGGCTGAGCCCAGGGTGGGGTCAGGCAGCTGCCCAAGCCCCCCCCCCCCCATGAGGCACAGCCAAGAAGTGTCTGCCTGCACCTTTCTGCACCTGGGAGCTAGGGCTTCCTTCTGCTTTGCACATGGAGATCTCACTGGCACTGCCTCAGTCCTGTTGTTGGGTAGCTCCAGTCAGACTGGTGTATGAGTCCTGCTCACCCCCTCTAGCCAGATGACTTTCCTTTTCTTGGGCCTCAGTTTTCTTGGCTACAAAACGGGGCTAATGGCAATCAATACCAAGGATTGGCCAAGATGTGGAGAAATCAGAACTCTCAATGCTGCTGGTGGGGATGTTAGGTGGTGTGGGTGTTTTGGAGGACAGTTCGGCAGTTTTCAAAAAGTTAAATAGAGTCACCACAGGACCTAGCAATTCTTTCTTGAAGTGTTTTTGTGCCTCTCTCAGTATCCAAAAGAAACAGAACACACAATCCCTAGTTCCACCAAAAAAAAAAAAAAAAAAAAAAAAAAAGAGAGAAAAAGAAACAAAACACGCTTTGCAAAGGCTCGTAGGCAAATGTTTGCAAAGTATCACCCTAATACCCAAAAAGCAGAAGTGGCTTAATTGCTCATCAACTAGCAAATGGTTAACAAAAAATGGCAGCCCAGTGGAGCGAGATGGCAATAAAAAGAAATGAAAAACAGATACATGCTGCAGTGCAGACAACCCTCAAAAGCATTCAGCTCAGGGGAAAAAGCCAGACATGAAGACTTCACCTCACATGAGGCTACCTGCATGAAGAATCTAGAAAAGGCAAACGTAGGCGAAAGTAGATGAGTCTCAGCTGGGCCATGGAGGGGAGAGAGGGGCTGGTGGTGGCTGGGAATGGGCACAGAGAGTCTGCTAAGGGGAAGACGGAAATGTTCTTTGATTACATTGTGGCAAGCGCTTACACACTTCTGTAAATACAATCCATATCCATATATTTTATATAGTTAAAGTGGTGCATTTTAGAGTAGGTATTTTAGAAGATGAGACCCAGGCCAACACCTCTGGTGCTAGGCTGCAGTGCTCCACACACAGGACGCAGCTGGACCAGGACACACTTGGTGTGCAGCGTGCTCCAGTAAGCAACTGCTACCTACCTGAAGGTGGCCTGTGTTCCCTTGTTTTAGGGACACTTTGGAAACCAAGCATGTCATTCTCTAGTCCCGCTGTGCCGCTGAGTAACATGTCCTTGCCTGTGTCCATCTCCCCACTAGTCATTTGTGGCTGCAGCAACCACTGCAAACACAGTGCCCAATGTGGAAGAAACCTCTCACGTTGTGGATCCTAAAGCCCCACATTGGGGTTCACTCTCTGCCCTCTACTCCACCTGCTCATAGTACTGCTGTGCCAGGGACGCTGGCCTGTGATTCAACATTATAGAAGCAGTCAGTAACAGCCCGGAGGAGGAAGCCCCGAGTGCATATCGACTTGGGTGTTACTTCCAGTCAGGTTTGTGGCTTGGCTATGGGTTCTAACCTGTGGAAGGTGAGAAAGGCCAGGCATGACAGGACTGCATGCTTCTGGAACCCTTGTACAAAAGACTTCCTGTTTTGTGTTTCCCAGTTTGCCAAACAGGGACAGCAGAGTCCCAGCATCTTTTGGGCACCCAGGAGGATACCCACAAAGTGCACCTGGAGCCATGCCTGTGAGGCCAGTCAGGGCTGGCTGTGATGGTTAAGAGCCAGTGACTGAACTTCCCAGGGCAGTCCGTCTTATTCTTGCAGGTGCTCAGCAAGTGCTGACTGGAGAGAGAAGCAGAGGTAGGGAGGGAGGGCACTGGGCTGAGCTAGTTGATCAAAGAAACAGACAGATTATAGTGCCTGCAAGCAGGCCCAGGGGCAGGGAGTTGGATCCCTGGGCCTGCTGTGCTGGCCACCCCCCTGGGGCACGCTGAGAAGACAATTGAGATTGGCACAGTGGTGCGTGGCTGTAATCCCAGCACTTGGGAGGCTGTAAACCTATTAGTCCAATCTAGTAGTGAGACCCTGAACATCCTGTAGACCCTTTCCTGAAATACAGAAAAAAAAAAAAAAAACAGAAGCAGACAGGCCTTAAGTTTCCACGCAGGACAGCAAACATCATACATACATTCCCATAGGACTGGGAAACCCTGGGCCAATTCTCATCACTTTCCGGGTCTCAGTTTCTTCTAGTGGACCAGGGATCCCTAAACTTTCTTTCAGCTAGAGCACACTCCTAGAGCCTACTAAAGCACCATTTGCTGACAGACTCACCCTCCCTATGCCTTTCTAGTGGGTGGCAAAGCCAACACTTCCCAACTGTACCTTAGCGGATATGCTCCTAGTCTTTGGGACGTCCACCACCAAGCCAGCAAGTGACTGAAGCTGGCTCTACTTGTGTAGGGCTCTGACTCTTAGAAAGCTGGGGAGGCACTCAAGCCTGCCTGGGCTACTTCAGTTCTGTAATATAGTTAGCTCCCTGGGACAACATAAGGTAATTCTACGGCTAACGAGAGGTAGAGCTCTCCAGAGCCCCCGTGTCAGTCCACTCCTCACTGGACCCAACTGTACTCCCTTTGTAGGTCTTGTCCTCTGGTAGGCCTCTGCTCAGCTTAGGCTTTCAGGCCATGTAACCCCCCATCCCCACCAAAGCCAGCAAAGACTCACCCAACCCTGCCAGGGCTCGCATCCTGCCTCCCTCTTCTCCCTTTGGGTTACCCCACCCCATACAACTCAATGGAGACTTGCAGCTCTGGCCAGCCAGTGTGTGAAAAGAATTTTTTTTTTTTTTTCTGGGAAGACAGGGGCTGCAAGGCAAACAGAAATAAACGTCATCCTCCCCAGGCCGCAGAGAACCCTGGGGATGCTGGGTACACCCAGGAGCTGGGAGGGCCTTGTTCCAGCAGTTCAGCCTGGTCTCTTGTTTTAAGACCAGTGGGAACAAATTACCAGCTGAAAGGCAATTTCTGTGTACTATCTAACTAAAAGACTGCAGCCAAGGGTCAGGGCAGATGTGTTGATTCAAAGACCCCCAATCACAATGGTTATCTTTTATTGTATAAAAAGAGCAAAACAATCATCCTCCACCCTCTCAACACTGGCTCCCTCTGCCCTCTGCCTCCTCTGGCTGGCAAAGGTGTGCTGCATCCTGCAAGTAGCCCAGGGATCCTCCTCGGGCTCCTCCTACTTTGCAGCCTGTAGCCCGCTAGGGTTCTTTCTTCTAGGCTCAGGAGGAAAAGGCGCAGTGCTTCCATGAGTGTGTTCTGTGTCAGACCTTGAGACAGGCTCTAGGATGGTCTGTGTGGGATGGGTGTGTGAGAGGGTAGGTATTGTAGGTAACAGGTATGATTTTGGAATTCCTTCCTGTTTTGACTAAATTCTCTCTCACACATACACATACATACATGCACACAGTGGCACACACTCCTATACCTCTGCAATGGAAAAGCAATCAGATTGTTCCAGTCCCAAGCACATTTTTTTTTTTTTTAGTGAAACTGGGAATTGAACCCAGGGCCTCACCACACTAGGCAAGTGTTCTATCAGAGCTAATCCTCAGTCCTCCCCCTTTCTTTCTGTGGTACCAGGGATTGAACTCAGGACCTTGCACTTGCCAGGCTGGTGTTTATACTGCTAAACTATATCCCCAGCCCTGCTCAGCCATTTTTTACTTTGAGACAGGGTGTTGCTAAATTGCCTAGACTGGACTTGAACTTTCAACCCAGTTTCAACCTCCTCAGTAGCTGGGGTTACCAGTGTGCACAACCACCCCAAAATGTGCTGTAAAACAGCCCTTCTCCTCATGCCTCCTTCCACCAGTGTGTGCTGAGCGTTTGCAGACCTACACACACCTTGGGGATCTCTGGAACTAAGCTGGTTGGCATTTGCACACCGGCTCCACTGTGGTCCTCAGTAGTGCTGATCTCTCTGAGCCCAGTGTCCCCTTAACAATGGGATTATACCCCATTCCCTATTTATAGCTCTTGTAATGTCAAACTGTGTGGGGTGTGTGTGGGTGTGTAGGGGCTCTGTGCAGCTGTAGTTTATGTGTCCTCTATTGTTAGGCTTAACTGTGGAACACTAGGGTTGGTCCCAGTGAGGAGTGCTTTTCTTGAATTTCTGAGACACCACTTTAAACTGTCACCTGTGTCTATCCTAGGCAGGTGCACACAAGACATGCCACCTTCTTCCTGTACATTTCTGGGCCTTCCTCACTTTCCTGCAGAAACCTGGAGACGCATAGCTGCAGGGTATCCAGGCCAAGGAGCCTCTGTGTCTAGGAATTCTCATTCATAAGCTCCTCCTCTCCTCACTGGCAGCTTTTCTTTCTCTTATCAGTGGACCCCAGGACCCAGGAGGGGGTTTCTCTCCCAAAAAGGGAGCTAACTCCACCTGATCACTCTCAGAGACCCCAGGGGTACAGGAATCTATTGGCTCCAGGATTTTGCTTGTTTTCCCTTGTAAGATAAACCCGGTTTGGGCTTCCTACCCTTGCACTCTAAACCAAGCCTGTGCCCCCTCAAATTATTTCTACACTGAAGTGAATCCTCTTACACTGAAGTGAATTCCCGGGACCTATTCCTTCAGAGCCATCTAGGGCAGATCAATGGCACGTGAATTTCATTCACTGCAGACTCTGTTACTTGGTAAATAGTACTTCAAGGAAACGTGCAACAAGATTATATCTCCCTAAGTGTTTCTTTATTGGGGATATAGGGGGAAAAAGAGGAAGAAGGGAGGGGAACTGTCTCTTCTATCAAATAAATTATCTGCTTGGGCAGGGGTCAGCAGGAAACCCTACTCTGACCCTGGTCCTCATCTGAAAGTTCGGGTGGTCACTGATGCACTCTTGTTCAGGCTTGTTTCTCTCCAGTGCCCGTTCCACACACAGTGTTGCCAATCAAGCCTTCTTAAAGGCATGACTATGAGCACAGGAACAGGAAACAGATTGTGGGTGGATGTTCTTAAAATCACAACCTGTTCAACATAGGGTGGGGGACTCAGAGAAGCTGGGGAGGGGAAAGAGGAATTCTTTTTCAGTTCAAAATGAAACTACTTTGTCGGTACTGAACACGATAACACCTCACTGTCCATCAGAAGGGCCTGGGTAAAGCTGAGCATCCTTCCTGAATGCAGGACCAGGACGAGATCCTGGCCCATAGCTCACCATGGTACCCGGTCGTCATGCCAGCATCTTGCTGGGTGCTCCTGAGGCAGCTTTCCATTCCAAGTGGCTCACACTTGCCACAAAGTGAGTGTGTGGATGGATGTGTGGGAGGAAGGGACGGGAATGACATGAAGACACAGAGGGTCCTGAGACTGATGAAAACCCCACTCCTTTAATTATTTAGCACCTCTAGAACACAACAAAGTCCTGTCCAGGAGGAGTTGGCAGTGATGGTGAAGAGGGTGGCGGTGAGCACAATCCATGTGTCATGGGCTGTGCCAACCCTTTCGTAAGTTTCTCTTTAGTCTTGCAGCTACTAGAATGATCTGCATTTTAGGTAAGAGACTGAGGGACAGAGAGCCAAGTATTAAGCCAGAGCCATAATGCCAGAAGCGCTGAGAGAGTCAGAGAGATCAGCAAGGGAAGCAGGTGGTAGACATGGATGAAGGCTGGATGGCCTCCCAAGGTATCCTCTCCATGGATGGCACAGCAAGGGGGTGAGGGATGCAGGTGTGCTGGGGGTGGATCTGCACCTGGAACCCAGGAAGCTGGAGTATGCACACCTTTTAGGAAAGTAGGTGTCCCCTTCTACCTCCTGTGGTCCCAGAGTCATTGAGGAAGGACAGCAGGTGCCCTTCTGGTAAGGGCTGCTGAACACCAGCTTAATTTGGGGCCTCACTGTCAGGAATAAGGACAACCTCCCCACACTTTATTGCACACTGCCTTCTTTATGGCCTGGTCTGAAACCTCCCAGGACGCATTTCAGGTGAAACACAAGCTGGTTTGTCTGCACAATGGACACTGCTGTGTCTTCACCTTGCCTTCCTCGACCACATGACAACTCTTCCCTGAAATCTGTCATGGCTCCCGAGTACCACAGACTGAAAGTGCTGCCTCCACATCCACCTCACATCCCACCAGCAACCTTCCCAAGCTTTCAATCCTTTCCTCAAGTACGCAGGCAGCTCCAGGGCCCAGCAGCTCTTTCACTAGGGACGCAGCTCTCACTTGTTGGCAGCAAGTGCCTACTGGCCAACTCTACCTTCTTCTGCGCATGAGCTGGACCCCCAGCTTGCTCATGGCAGCAAATGATATGATCATAAACACTTAGGTTGGGGTCTGGCACATCAAAGTGCTTAATAACCATGGCTCTTATTAGTACAATGAACAGTACAGTTGCAGAATGAATAAAGAAATAAATAAATGAAGAAATAAAATCCAGATGGGTTCCCAAGTTCAATTGCTCTCCCTTCCTGGTAGGTTTGGGAAAGCTCTGGTTGATGCGCTGAGGACATCTTTGGGAGGAATGTCCCTTCCCAAGCCCATCTCACCCATCCTCCTATCCTCTGTGCACCTCCTTCTTTCTTGTTCTTCCCTGGAATGCAGTTTGAAGCCTAGAGACCCAAAAGCCATCTTCCTACCAAAAGATGATGGGTCTAAGGCCTACGCCTTAGAATGGCAGGGTAGGAAGGCATCAGCACTCCCAGGGGTACACAGGCGTTGCCCCACTCCTATTACTGCTGACACTGAACCTTGAGGCAGTGAGGTTGCATGGAGGTGGGATCCCTGTGCCAGCCACTGAACCGAGTATCTGACACAAGTTCTCCTCATTCATGGGCCAGTGTTGATGCCACACCCCCCCCAGAAGACCCTCCCCGAAAGGATCAGAGCAGCATAATTATGCCCTTCCCTGTGTGGCCACACAGTTACTTTGCTCAATTACAGCACTTATTTAATCCAGCTTGATTTGGTCTAATGAGTGCTCCCCACTGGTCTGCTCAGACTCCAGGAAGGCAGGGGGTCTCTATCCCACCAGCAATTCCCCAAGTGCTCTGCCCTGAGGCTGGGGCTCCCTCTGCAAGCATGTGCGGGGCACCCACCACGGCACACTGTGGCCCCCTGGGTGCCTGGGATCTCTTGTTGCCACTTCTCACAGGAGCCCTTTCGCCTTGGGCAAAGTGGCTGAACTCTGTGGGCCACATTTTCTCCTCTACAAAAAGGAGAGAAGAGAGCAGTTACATAACAGGGGTGTCATGAAGACAAAATGGTATAATCATAAGCACTTAGGTTGGGGCCTGGCACATCCAAGTGCTTAATAACCATGGCTCTTATTAGTTCAATGAACAGTATAGTTGCAGAATGAATAACAAAATAAATGAATGAAGAAATAAAATCCAGATGGGTTCCCAAGTTCAGACCCCAGGCAGTAGCATCTACTGATTTCCTAGCTGCACCTGTCTCTACTTTTTCACTCTAAGGAGTTGCTCCACTCTAGGGAGCTACTAAAACGCCATGGTCAAGGCTGCAAGTCAGGCCTGGCTCCTCAAGATCCTGCTTTTGCCCTGTGGCTGGGTCAGGTCTCTTGGTCTCACTGAGCCTCGGTTTCCTCTACCACAAACTGGAGACAGGAATGCCCAGCTTTTAGGATTAAAAACTCCAGAGCATATAGCATCGTGTTCAGCACACGGTATACGTGTTAACAAGTTATCAGACACTGACATTTGCCTTCCTGTTAAACGCACAGCGTCCTTAGAAACACGCAGCTCTGCGGTGCAGGAGACCCTGGGGTGGAGTCACCTGTTGGTACGTCCACACTCAGCACAGTGCCCTCCAACAGCTGTATCATCTTGAGTTTTTCCTTTAAATGAGGACTAGCTTGATTCACTCTAAAACCTTGGCCTCTGCCCTTATTTTCAAGGTGACAGCAAACCAGACCTGAAAGAAAAGTTCAAGTTCCCAGGAAAATAATCCAGCAGCTGCATTTAAACAACATTACCACATATCATGTTCCAGTTACTGTCAGCCACGTGTTGAAGCTTTCTCTTCTCCCGCCTCAAAAGATGTGCATATACAACTCTGGGTAACTTTCCCTTTAAACTTAAATGAAACCTTTATGTTGGTTTCAACCACTTGACGGCTCCATCAATCTATTTTTACAGTTAAACATGCCGTTTTACAAGATACTTATTCCACTTGGTAATCATCCAAATGCTTTTTGACATTGCTGCCCTGGGACTGAACTGCCTACACTTGCCGCCCTTATAAATAGAAAATCACCTTTTGACTTAACTGCCCAAGAGCGCTCGAAACCTCACTCTCGCCGCACTGGCACTCACTTCTGTTCCACAGAAAGGACACACCACGCGAGGGATTAAAGAGGGTGACTGGGGCGGGGGTCCCAGCACCCAAGGGGTGCCAGCGAGGGCTCCTAACCCCAGCTCCTGCAGAGGGGGCCTGCTTCAGATTGGGGCAGCTGCTAACTTTGAGAGACAAAGTGATCTTCTGAGCAGGTAGGGGAAGAACTCGAGGCCCCCCCCCAACGGTGACCCCTACGGTCCAGGCCGAGCAGCGACTCTGAAAGGAGGGATCCGGATCCCCGTTTACCAACTCTCTCCTCTTCCACGCGCAAACAAAAGGCCATCTGGAGAGCAGCTGAAGGCGGGGACCCCACTGGCTTTGACGCCCATCAGTCAGGTGGAGGCCCGAGCAAATCACAGCCGGGCTCGCCCTCAAGTTCCCGGCCGGCTGGAGCCGCGGGTCGGTGCCCTCCGCTCCAGGCTGAGCCCGCAGGCACGGGCGGGCCGGGTCGGGGCGGGATGCTCGCGCCATCCAACTTTCGTCCTCCGCGTCGGCGCGGCCTCCGCACAGCGGCCCGGAAAGGGGCAAGTTTGCGAAGCCACAAAGAAAGCTGCACCGCCGCCAAAGATTCGCCTCCGGTGGGGCCGCGCGGGCCGGGGCGGCTGCGGGCCGGGACCTCGGGACCCCGGGACCCGAGAGCCCAGCCCGCGCCGCGCACCTGAGCGGGCGGGGACAGCGCCGCCTGCGGCCCGGCCCGGCGCGCAGGTCGCTCGGCCGCGGCGGCCCCGGCTCGGCCCCGGCTTCCTGCCACGGCGCTGCGGCGAGCGTCTCGGGCGCGGGCGGCGCGGGGCCGCGGCCCCACTCGAGCCCCCGGCGCGCGCGGCCCGGGCCCGGCCCCGGCCCCGGCCCCGGCCCCGTCCCCGGGGCGCCGCGCCCGCGCACCCAGCGCCGCAGCCGGGCGGGCGGGGCGGGAGGCGCCGCGAGAACCCCGGCGCGGCGACGTAACGCCCTGTCGAAAGCGGACGCCATATTTTTTTGTGGCTTATGTCGACATAGGGAAACGTAGACATGTTTTTCCTCCTCCTCCTCGCTCTGGCTCGCATCTATCCAAACTTGTCATCAGAACTCTCTTCAGAAAAATCCTCCGGCCCCCTCGGCATCCGCGGGTCTCCTCCCCCGCGAAAGCACCCGCACCCCCTCCCCGGTCGCGGTCGCGGCCGGCCGGGTCCCCTGGCGGCGCGCTCGGAGCCGGCGCGGTGGGAAAGTTGGGCTGGAGTGCGGCGCCCGGCGCGCGGGGCTGGGCGGGCGCCCGCGGGGCTGCTCCGCGCCCGGCCAAGTTTCTTACCTGCGGCGCGGGGCTGCAGACCGGGCGCGCGGGGGCCCGGGCTGGGCGCAGAGACGAGCGCGGGCTTCCAAAATGGAACTCTGCTGGCTCCCCCACCCACTCCCCACTGCCCAGCGGCGCCCGGCTCGGGCTCCGTGGGAAAGCGGGGGAAAGCCAGCGCGCCAGACGGACGGAAAGAGCCCCCACTCCGAGAACGGTGGCCAAAATTTTAAAAAGGAAAAAAAAAGAGAAAGAAAAAATTAAAAAAGAAAGAAAAAAAAAAGAGGAAAAAATGCCTCGATCAGTGGGGAATCTACGCCAAAACCCACATGATCTGTAACGTCAGCATGCGTATTTGCATACGATACCACCACCCGAGCTGGCACCGCGGCCGGCTCCGGCTCCGCACAAAGTTACAAAGTGAGACTCGGCCCCTCCGGGCAGAGAGATGTCAGTTCAGGCCGGGCAGGCGGGGGAGGCTGGCCCGCCAGGCTCGGTTCTCGGCGGGAGGAGGGGGACACAAATTAACTTAAAAAGTCTGAGCCCAGTAACGGACTCGGTGGAATTTCTGCGAGAAGCGGAGAGGGAGGCGCGAGCGAGATCATTGAATATTAAGCGCGACCCTGCGCGGCCAAGCCCTCTTGGTGCAAGACCCGTTTTCTTTATGAAAAGTTAAAGGTGTCACTGTTGAGCGACAAACTGTTGATCTTGCCCACGTGGAGTGGCGGGCCGTGGGGGCGTGCTGGCTGGGTCGGCGCCCCAGCCCGGGGATCTTGCACCCCTCGAGCGAGTGGGGAGAGCGGGTGGGGTCGCCCAGCGCCAGGGCGCCCGCCTGCGGGCTCTGGGAGGTGGTGAGCAATTTTTTAAAGATTTAAATCGAGACACGCTTGCGGAGGGCGGGGAATGAGAAGCCCCCACTTATGTAACTACAGGAGTCAGATCTCTTATTTGAGAGATTCCGGGATTTCCACTAGCACCCTGTCTGCGCCTGGTTAAGGAGCTCCAAACTTTTCCCCTTAAGAGCCAATAAACATGCCCCGAGAGCAGCCGGCTCCAGCTCCGAGCTCCGCGCGCTGGCGGGGAGGTCGGGGGCCAGATGGGCGCTCTCGGAATTGGGCAGGGTCCGCGCCCCGGGATGTCTCAGATTTGGGAGTCGGTAAGTCGAACGTCTCGGCGGCAGCTGCTCCTTCCACCATGCTTGGCCTGGGGCTCCCGAGCATCCGGACCTCTTAGCAACCTGTCTGTGCTGCGCACTCCTGCCTCGATGGCCCTGCGTCTCCCACAGCCGCGGGCGCCTCCTGTCTCCCAGGTGGGCCAGTCTGTGCGCTCAGCACATGGCGCGGGTGGGCAGGGGCTGCCGTCCAGGGTCCAGCGTGGACGCTGAGCTCTGCGCGAAAACAAAGGGAGCCTAAGGCGTTCTCCCGCCCAGCCCGCTCTGCTGTGCTCTGCTCTGATCCGGCTGAGAACGAACTCTAGCGGCGCGGCCCCGACTGCGCACAGCAACAGGTGGTGGCGGTGCGGCTGCCGCGGGGACCGACCAGACCGCAGGAGGCTGGCCCTGGGGCCGACTACGGTCAGCACCGGAGCAACCAGTGTTTCTAGGGAGGAACAGATAGTTACCAGGATTTCGAGGTCTGCTCTCGTGCTCTTGTTTTTGTGACATAAACATCCTCCCATTTTTTAAACAATTAAAATAGGTGTCTACACAAGTCTCTTACATGTAGGCACCTGTTTGTCAGGTGCAGGACCTATTTGCTTTTTAACATAACAGAAAGTAAGGACTTGGCCTGGGAGGGGTCTACAGTGTGAAGCCCAGGGACCAGAGCAGCAAGTCCAGCATCCTGTTATGCCGTCTTGATGACTGAAGCCCGCCCTTGCTGTCTTTCTCAGATGCTTGTGATGGTTACTGCACCTGAGAGTCTTATGCATTTGTCAGGAACCTCAGAATTCAGGGATCTGTCCCCCATACCCCAAGGGTGTGCTAGAGCACTGACATGAAGAGAGAAACAAAACAGAAGTATCAGCTCAACATTTTTACAGCACCTACCTTGTTGTACCGTCCAGTCCCCTTCATGGGTGCCTGCAGTGCTTACCAGCCTGCTCACATGAAGTTGTAGACCTGCCTGCTGCTACTCTGAGGCTTCCTCTCCTGATTGGGGATTGAACACAGGACCTTGAGCTTGCCACACAGGCACTTACGCTGTATTCTGGCTGTATTCCCAGCCAGAATTTGAGATTCCTGGCAAGTGCAAGGGTCTGAGTTCAATCCCCGGTTCCGAAAAAAACCAAAAAAACAGAATTTGAGATCCTTCTGCCTCATCTGCCCATATAATTGTGATTGAAGGTGTGTGCCACCAACACACCACACTTGCCTTCCCTCCCGGCCATTGTCCCTGCTTCCCAATGGCTGATGGGATAGATGCATGAAGAGATAAGAGAGAGGAAAGAGACAGACAGATGAGGGCCTCTCTGGCAGGGTCTACTGAGTTCCCTCTGCTGGGCCTGTGGGTTTCACAGGTAGTGAGTGACAATGTGGCTTCCAATGCACTTCGACATCTTTAAATTGTTTCAAGTTCAATATGGACTGAGCTTTCCCCAAATTAAAAAAGTAATCAAAACAGGGGTGACTTGCACTAACTGCTGAGATTCTATCTTCTTAATGGTGGGCTGGGCAGGTCCTTCTCTGACAGGAGTAGGGCCTTTGGAATCTCATTCACTGTTTTGTGAGTATTCCTGATTACTTTTTGTTTGTGACAACACCAGGGGGCTGTTCTCCACATACTTTGTCTCCTTCAGGCATATACATGATTGAGGGCCCCCAAGCAGTCTTTATTAATGTGGGTTTTAGAAATGTATTGACATTTAACATACCAGAAATTAAAATTTTAAAGTGACAGCTTGAAAGCAAACTTTTCATTAGGCACAGAATGGTGTCATCAGATGTCACATATCCTTTGGAAAATTACTACACATCTAGGAGAGAATCGGTGAGAGGGCAAATGAGGTTTTTACACTTACAAAAATGCTTTTGTGATCATGGTATCTCCCCTGCCAGGTAAGTATACAAAAATGCTTTTGATCCTGAGGACCCAGTGACAGGGTCTAGGAGGTCTGGAGAATCTCTGGAGCACATTTGGGAGCCTCTGGTGAGATACATCGTATGACTTTCCCTGTTTTACTGATCATGGGACCTGGTGAAATGCAACTTGGCCAAGGCAAATGGAAGAAATTAGGGTTAAGCTACAGGTCAGAGTTCTTAGCTCATCTTTCTGATAGCAACCTGTGCTGTGGTCCTGTCTCCAGGAGCAGCCTCAGAGCTTCTCCAGGCTGTTTCCATAGTAGCAGACAGGCTTGAGCCTTCCTGGGGTTGACACCACACCAACTACCCTGTGCATTATCTTCACAAACCCTACCTTGAAAGTATTATTTCCCCAGTTTTACAGATGATGGGACTGGAGTTCAGGAAGTTAATAAACTCTGCAGTCCACAGCCAGGATTAGCCAATAGCAGAATCCAGATTCCAACCTTTGTTGGTGACTTAAGAGCCAGCAAAGGACAAAAGAGCACCATGGCTTCTGCTAGGTGCCTCGGTAAGGAAAGAGTCGCCAGAAGCTCCAGGTCTAGTGAGAACACTGCCACTCTGTTTCTGAGTCCACTGGGGATGTGGAGGGGACAGCCGGGCTATGGCACTGAGATGTGGATCTCAGGGCTACTTCCTTCCAGCTGTCTGACTCCTGCCCCTGCATGCTGGGAAAATACGCAGGGAAAACCCCCAAAATGCAGAGAAGCAGGCAAGAAAAAATTAATTACTACTAGCAACTGATTATAATTTGTCCATAGGTTGCATTTATTTAATGTTTTTATTTTTTATTTTTATTTTTTTTTTTTGTCTTTTTGAGACAGGGTCTCACTGTGCAGTTCAGGCTGGCCTTAAGCTCACTTTGTAGCTCAGGCTGGTCTTGAACTCACAACAGTCCTCCTGCCTCAGCCTCCCAAGTGCTGGGATTACAGGCGTGCGCCACCACCCCCGGCTAATGTTTTTTTTTTTTATGTAGGGTCTACAGGGTCTCAATAGGTAGATCGGACTTGTAGCGCTTCTCCTGTTTTCAGCTTCCCATATGCTGGGATTACAGGCGCATGCCACTATGCCCAGTCTCATTCATCTCAGCATCCGGCACGGCATGTAAGGGATCAACCCCTGGCCACTGCACTCTGCCTAAACAGGCACTTTAGTTTGCTGAGCTATCTGGCTGGAAAGCACTTACTTATTTTCCCTTCTAAAACTCTTAAAGGAAGCAGAAGCTATGAGTGATCAGTCTACCATCTATAACATGGATCAGCTACCACCAGCTACCTCACTTAGGACAGAGGGAAATGTGGTGTGACCTTCAAGGGGGCTGGAAAGGGCACACTGGGAGAGGTGGGTGCTGTAGGTGCCTTGTGCTCCCTGAGGCCTGTGCGATGTTCTTGCTTTGGAGTGAGGTCCCATGGCACCGGTAGGGCTGGAGCTGGATTTGTGCCTTCAGGTTGACAGCGAGAGCTTGAGTTGGCAGAGCGCAGAACTGAAAGTCTGTGAAATGGGCAAAGGCAGAATTTGGGGTGATTTGATCCCCTAAAGCTAGCAGAGCTGGTACGGCCTTGCCCATTTTACAGAGGAAACTGTTAAACAGGTGTGATAATTAGTTCAAGTTCACAGGCTAAGTCAGAAGTACAGTTTAAGCCTCAGTCTTGCAAAGGTGCCAACAGTGTTTTCCCTGCCTTTTTAACAAATGGTGGTGGAGAGGCTGGACATGCACCACAGAGGGTTGGGACTGGATCCCTGCCACTCGCACTGTACAAAAATCACCTCGAAATGAGTGAGAGACGCTAATGTAGGACCCAAACATTGAAGCTATCTCAGAAAACATCGGGGAAACCTTTTGGGATACTGGCATATGATTTCCTAGACAGGACTCTAATAGCTTAGGAAACGAAAATGAGAATTGCAAATGGGTAACAAATTAAAATGCTTCTGCACATCAAAAGAAACAATCACTAGAACAAAGAGGCAACCTGGGTGGGGGGCCTTTGCCATCTATCCATCTGACAGAATGGTAGTATCCAAAATATATAAAACCTCAAAACACTTAACAAAAATAAATCCAATAAAAACACAGATTATCTGACTAGACACTTCTCAAGCATATAAATAGCCAATAAGGACATGAAAATTGTTCAATACCTGGAGTCATCAGGGAAAGACAAGCCAAAGCTACATAAAGAGACACTCATATACACATGTGTACTGTGGCACAATAACAGAGTCAGCCTAGGGGGCTGTCGAGATGAATCAGGGTAATGTGGCTGACTTGCACAATGGAACATTATACAGCCTTAAAGAAGAATGCCATCTGTTACTGGCAGGAAACCAGGTGGACCTGGACACCATAATGCAAAGTGAGGTAAGTCCAACATAAAGACATTGTATATTTTCTCTCACCATGTGGAAACTAAAGGATTCACTGAAAGTAGAAGAGGGATTATTACAGACCAAAGAGGTGGGCCAGGGGGATGAAGGAAGAGCATGGAGGAAGGGAGGGCGGACAATATTCATGCACAGCAAGTGCTTGCGTGGAAATCTGTGGTTGTGAATGGCTAGTATGTATTAATAATTAGAATAATAAAAGGTTAAGAATTCATATCAAGCAACCCAAAGATCAGTGCTCTTTCTGTGCCTCTTCTTCACCATTTGCTTTGTACTAAAAGGGGACGAAGCCACTCCCTATCAGATGTTGCGCTCTTGTTTGACAGAACCTGGGAACACAGGGAAGGCTGATGGGCTGTCTCAAAGGGGGTGATGATGCCTGGGATATCCTGCAAAGATGGGGGGCCGCATGTGGATGCGCCTCTGTTCCTATAGCCCGTGTAGGCACCTGCCGTCTTATGTGGGTGTATCATTGAACTAGTCAGCAGTTTGGAGGCTAAAAGACGGGCTCTGGGGCCTTGCGTTAGTGCCAATTGCATACCTCACTTCTCTGGACTTTCACCCTCTTAGCTGTCACTCTAAATGCAGACATGCTAGCTGATGTCATCTTGGGGGGTGGTGAGATAGCTCCTGTAAACATTGGGCTTTCCTACCTGACCCTTTGTGAGGGCTCATAGAAAAATAATTATTTCTTCTCATAGAAAAATAAATATGCAAGTTGGGCGAAGGGGTACATACCATCATCCCAACACTCTGGGAGCTGAGGCAGGAGGGTCACAAACTTGAGACCAACATGGGCAACAGAGGCAACTTAGCATGACTTGGTATAAAAATAAAAACAGGAAGGGCTAAGGATAGAGCTCAGTGTGAGGGCTTTGGATCCAGTCCTCAGCACTATAAACAGGCAAACATGTGTGCGTTCATTGCTGAAAATGTAGAAAATTCACATAAGTACAACATTTGTTGAAGGAATAACATTTATACAGAAAATATATGGTACAAGGCAAAACATATGGACAATACATATGTGAATCTTTAATGTATTTATCTTATTTAGATTATATAAAATGTATGTAATATAAAAACAAAAATAAGTATGTTAATGAGGGGAATTACTCAACTTTGCCATCCAGGAGAAAGCACTGTGAACATTTTTCCACATATGCCTGCTCACGTTCAGGGTTTATTTTTTAATTTATGTATTTTGGTACAGGGTCTCTCTACACAGCTTGGACTTGTGGTGATCCTCCTATTTTCAGCCTCCCCAGCACTGGTGTGCCACCATGCCTGGACTCAGTCAGCTCAGCATGCCTGGGGGCAGGGTACTAGGGATTGAACTGTGGGAATCCACTGAGTTATCTCACTGGCCCCAGTGTTTATTTTAGTCTACTTGGTTTTACACATCGTTGTAGAGATTGAGCTTGTGGAGTTTATAGAATTATAAATTAATGCTTCACACAGTTGTCCTCCCTTATCTGTGGGCAATGCATTGCCAGACCCCCTGGGATGCTGGAAGCTGAAGACAGTACCAGGCATGAGAAATACTGCAGTGTTCTCCCAGGAACTGTGTCAAATGGTGGTAAGTTGCACGAAAAAAACTTGGCAAGTAGGAGGAAATGAGTGAGTAATGCACAGAGCCCGGCAGGAGTTGCAGAAATATTCTAAGTGACTAGGTTTAGTGACTTGTCCATAGTAAGTGTGTCTCCTATAGGGTGACTGTTTTTTTGTCATTAAAACTGTACACAACTGTTTAGAGCCTCCATTACCATTGTTTACTGGAAGGGTGAACAAGAGCATTGTACCTGCTGTGACAGGCTGGTGTGTGCTGCAGTGACCAGTAGCCTTGGAGTGCAGTAACTTCAAACCACAGTCGTTTGCTTTTTGTCCCTGATGATGTCCATGAAGCATCCACAGAGAGACTCTGCTCATCAGGGTCTCAGGAACTTGAGCTGGCCAGGCAGTTGCCAAATGCATAAAACTTTGTCAGCCATTGTGCAAGAGGGAAATGATCTATAGACAATTGAATGTTCAGCCAGGAAGGGACCTGTGGCACTTCCACTCGCAACTCATTGGTCAGAGCTAATTCTGAAGTTAAAAGCCACAGGGTCCATGGGAGTGTTATGTGCCTGGAAACTGGGAGGGCTGAGAATATCTGTACTAATTGTGATAGTGCTAATGGCTACTATTTTATTAAGAATAGTAGAATTTCTGATGTTTAGTCATTTACAATTATTGATTATTCACTATGTGCTGAGCATTTTGCGTGCTTTACATCATCACAAAAATCCATATTTCATCTCCATTTTACAGATAGGGAAACTGACATTTCAGGAGCTTACGTATCTTGGACAATAGAGCCCTACTGTTAAGCAATGCCATTGGGTTTAAACCTAGATCTGTCTGGTTCTACAGCCTAGATTCCTTAAACACTGTTCTTGCCACACTGGGTTTTAATTCACCCCCTTCAGTTGGGTACGAAGTGATTTTATTTTATGTTTTTTCCTAATAGAAAATCTATGTCAAACTTTTCTGAGTCATGCATGATTACTTAGGATAAATTCCTAGGTAAGTACAAGCATGAAAGCTGAAGGTCCTGGTGGTGATGGCATTTGTTTGGTTGAAAATACACATAAGTCCAGAGGAAAACCTCTTTGAAAAGGTGAAAGCTTCAGGAAGAGTGGTGGGTGGTCTCTCAGGACACCTTCTGTAAGTTCCCTCCATCCATGCATAACAACACTTTTTTTAAAATATATTTTTTATTGAGAAACAAATAGCAATGAGATAGTTTCAAAACATTAATAGGACAGTTTCAATAATTAATACATTGTACATTGTTATCTTTGTAGTGGTTATCCATAGTACAAGATGCAGACAGGATATTCTGTCCAAACACTATTACTATAAATCTTTCTTCTCATTGAATTAAGCAAAAGTAGCTGTATATCTATCCTAACTATTCTGCATATAGAGATACGAAATGGTTCTTCCTTTGTATTCCCTTTTTTGGTTTAGTCCTGTCAAAGATGGAGATTCCATTGGCATTTAAATACTACAGGTATATGAATTCAGTGAAACAGTCCGACACAGTCCAGCACTCCACAGCAGTAGTGGGTTATCCACACAAGTTGTTGACTTGAGCCTTTCACAGCTCAGCATATTAATATGGTTTTACTTTATTTACCTCATTTTTATACTTTTCTGCTGGATGGTTACAACCAAGATAAAACAAGACCTATATAACAAGAAATGTAACTTTTGTATCTGATAAGGTCAGTCAAGAACCCTTAGGATTTATCCTGTAACCCTGTACCACAGTTCGCAGATCCTTTGTGTCAGCCATGCGGATGAGTCAAGGCGATTGCTTGACCAATTTGCTCTCTGTGAAAGCCTGAGAGAATGTTTTCTCTCCATGTGACTCTCCTTAGGTACACTGTGTCATCTATCATGTTGCTCTGTGGCTCTATAATCTCCTTGGTCAGAAAATTTGGGACACAGTTGAGTTACATGATGTTACAATGTAGGTTCTCCTGTATCCTGAGTCTTCACTGACCTTGGAAGGCTAGGGCCAAAATGTTGGCTGTCCTTGTAGCCCTTCTATTTCTCTAATTTTTGGTCTGCAAATTTAGATACAAAAGTTACATTTCTTGTTATATAGGTCTTGCTTTATCTTAGCCTTAACTATCCAGCAGAAAAGTATTAACAAAACAAAGTATATAAAGTAAAGGGGCCAGGGAGATGGCTCAGTGGAATAAGCACTTCCCTGGCAAGTGCAAGGGCCTGAATTCAATCCCCAGTTTCGCCAAAAAAAAAAAAAAAAAAAAAAAAAAAAAAAAAAAAAAAAAAAAAAAAAACCATAAAGTAAAGCCATATTAGTATGCTGAGCTGTGAAAGGCTCAAGTCAACAAATTCTGTGGGTAACTCACTACTATTGTGGACTGCTGGACTATGCTGGAGTGTTTTGCTGAATTCAAGCACCCATAGTATTTAAATGCCAATAGAATACCCATCTCTGACAGGACTAAACCAAAAAAGGGGATACAAAGGAAGAACCATTTTGTATTTGTATATACAGAATAGTTAGGATAGATATACAGCTACTTTTGCTTAATTCAATGAGAAGAAAGATTTGTAGTAATAGTGTTTGGACAGGATATCCTGTCTGCTTTTTTGTACTAAGGATAACCACTAAGAAGATAACAATGTAAAATGTATTAACTATTGAAAATGTCCTATTAATCAGCTTTGAAAAAAAACCAAAAAATATATTTTCTCATATGTATCCCATATATTGAAAAACAAAAAAATAAAAAAAGTAAAAATCTCTTCCAGTAGAAATGTTTTTAGTCACTAAGCATTTTTAATTTGTATCTTGAAATAAGATGTACTATATAATAATGTTTTTATTTATAATGTTTTTAGCATTTTTCACATACCTCTGACTAGGGAAAACTGCTTTGATTTCTGGGAATAAGGACATGCTGATATCTGTGAACTAAGCAATTACACTGAAGATAGCAATGTGTAATGGAAGGGTCATGGTTGGAATACCTGCCATTCTGGTCTTCTAAATACATACTTCTTGTCATGACATAGCAATTATTACCATACTGTCTCCCAAGTAAAAGTTTGTTTGTAGCCGGGTGTGGTGGCGCATGCCTGTAATCCCAGCACAGGGGAGGCTGGGGCAGGAGGATTGTTGTGAGTTTGAGACCAGCCTGAGCTACAAAGTGAGTTTAAGGCCAGCCTGAACTGCATAGTGAGACCCTGTCTCAAAAAGACAAAAAAAAAAAGTTTGTTTTTAAATGAGTAATAAATGAAAAAAGACATACACAAAAAATGTGTCACAGGACTGTCCTGCTACATTGCTGTATATGGTTAGGTTTCTAAATTTCTGTGTAAAATTATGTAATTGTTTATTCACATTCTTTAAATATTTTTCATTTTTAAAATTTTTATCTCCATATTCTGTAGGAACTTAACGTATCAATACTTGATGGAAAATACCTGTTCGATGTTATGCCTAAGATGTTTGACATTCAGACAAATAGCGAAGTTAAATCCAACTGCATACGTTGTAGGATAATAATAAGCTTCTCTTCTGGAGGGTTAACAACCTAAGTTTGCAGACCATAGCAACACTTTACGATCAAAAGATGCAGTTGATTTCCCCTCTCCTGAAATCTGGGCAGACCTCTGATTACATTGTGCCAAAGTGATATTCTGAGACAGCTGAGCCCAGTACCTCTCAAGGAAGGTGGCAGTTTCCACCTTCATCCTCCAGGAATCTGCTGCCATGCTTCGAGAAGCCCTGGCTTCAGAAGAGGGGACGTGAAGAAAACCAAGGACGCAAGTGACAGCTCAGGTGAGTTCCCAGTGACAGCCTGTCAGACCTGAGCCCTGGAGTGACCTTCAGGAGGCTCCATCCTGCTCGTCACTGCAACCCTGTTGTAGTCCCATCTGCTGAGGCCCACCCGGATGAACTCAGCACAGTCCCGAGATGGTGATGAACAGGAGCTGCTTAGTACTACTGAGATTTAGGGTCAGGTAATACACGGCACTAGACATCTCAAGTATATTCAATATATCGAAAAGCAGGATGTATTATCCATGTGTCTATCTGCACACCTTTCTGAATATTCCAGATATACTTCTGGTGGGGCTCTGTAGGAAGAATCATTCTGATATCATCTACAGGGGTACTGGGACCCTTGAGCCATGATGCCTGGGCTGGCCACTCTTTTGAATCACACGCATCGGGTACCAGTTGTTCCTTATAGATCAGCTGGATTTAGCCTCAGAACTGATACTCAGGCCTCAGCTTCTAAGCAGATCAGTACTCTTAGGCTGCATTTGTCAAGAACCGATGCTTGGTAGGTGCTGGAGTTAACTTCCTGTTTGGCACTGATGAAAGCAGCTTTGCGTTCTTTAAAGATAAACACTGCGGTGGGCGCTCCAACTGCCTACTGTGTGCAAAGCCACCTGGAAAGTGCTTCTTGGGTTTTGCTTCCTTTGTTCCTCTAGCAGGCTCATAGTCTCCCTTATTTGGGGAAGGAAACTGAGGCACACAAAAGTTTAAGACGTATCCAAGGGTCATGCAGCTAGTGCCTTGTACGGTGGGCCTGAACTGAAGTTCGGCTGACTGCAGATCCTGCCTGTTTCCCAGCCCTTGTGTCTTTCCAATTATTTTCATGCTCATACCACCTTCATGATTTTTGCTCCACCAGTGTATCTTTTACCCGTAGTGTTATTTATATTAATTCACATTAAAAACTTAAGTGCTATGTTTAATAATACTAAAAAAGAAGCTTTTTTTCTATCACAGTGGGAATAAGACAATTCAACAGTGATTATAACAAATGAAAGGTAACTAAAAAATCCAGGAAGACCGCTAATTCCGCTTGCTCTGTATTCACGTGACCTCCTCTATGGAGAAAGCACAAAAGGGCGCTCTGCTCTGTTGTTTCTCATGAGGGAGGGTGAAAATACTATTGTAGAGCTCACCTAACAACCTCATCCAATCCTGACTTCTTCCAAAAGACTTTATTAGTTACCTTTGGTTCTCTGTGAAAAAAATACCTGAGATAGACAGCCTGAGGAAGGCAAGGCTGGTTTTGGCTCATGGTCTTAACATTTCCACCCATTGTTGCTTGACTCTGCATTGGTGACCCTTGGTGAGGCCATGGCAGGGAGCGTATTGTGGAGGAAAGACTCACTGGTGGGCAGGAGGCAGAGCGACGGAGAGCACAGGGCTCGTTACTGTGCCTTTCGTCACGGTGTAGCCTTTAGTGACCTCTTCCTCCATGTAGGCCCACTGCTACAATCTCTGTCACCCCTGACAGGGCCACAGCTGATCAGCAGTCAGCAGTCTTTTAGCACATGGCCCTTGGGAGATGTTTCAGTTCGAAGCCATGGGAAATCTCACCTGCAATTGCCATCATAGGAGGGGCCACTCTGTCTGTAGTCACACTCCATACCTGACTCCCCAAACTTCATGTTCTTCTCAAAGGCAGATTTCTCCTGCAATGGTCGCAGGAATTTTAGCTCAGTCTTGTATCAACTCTAAAATCCCATTAAGTGATACCTAAATTTGCATGTGGGTGAGATTAAGGGTGTTGTTCACCCTGAGCAAAAATTGATTTCTAATTGTGAACCTCCAAAACCAGATAAGTCATATGCTTCTAAAATACAATGGCTGCCAAGACACACAGGCATGGGCCAGGCCTCCTTATTCCTAGAGGCAGCAGTCAGAAGGAAGAAAGGGCTGGTGGATGCCCAAGCACATCCACAAGCAGGGCTGCAAGTTCCAGGAGCCCCTCAGCCGCGAGAACAGCTGTCTTGGTTTCTGTGCTCCACTCTCCAGGCCCACTGAAGTAGCAGCATCACCTTGTAGCTCTCAGAAGAGTCCTAGCCTCTGGGCTGTGCCAGGTGCTCCTGCTGGCCAGGTCCAGGCCTAGGTTAAGCCACCTGGCTGTTGAAGCTGTGGCAGTGACCCCGTCAATCTCTGAAGACCCCTTGGGGTGACTTTCCTCCCTCCTTGGCACACAGCACACATTCACTGGTGAGTATCTACCCACCCCAGGCACTTGGAGCAGTGTAATAGCTTTTGCCCTTTTGGTCCTGTTAGTTTCTCCTCATGTCCGGCTCAGTGTTTCTGTTTGTGTTACCTGCACACACTCTTTACTCAGTGAGTGTCTAGCTGCACTTTGGGTATTCTTTTCAGAATGTGTGCCACTTTTTTATAGTGTGGATATGCTGAGGATTTTCCAAATCTTCAAGTTCTGAGCCTTTCTGCTTATCAACCCCTTCTTCCATCCATGTCTCTCCTTTGCCCTTATTTGGTGAGGAGCCAGAGGAGCCAATCTGCCTCCTCCATGCTTTGCTTTGGAATCTCCCTGGCCAGATACTTAATTTCATTGCTTGAAAGCTCTGCCTCCCACAACGCACTAGAACCCAGTTCTGCCAAGTTCTTGGCCACTCTATAATAAGGGCGATCTTCTCTCCCGTTTCCAGGAAAACTCTGCTTCACCTCCTCCACCTCAGCCTTCACCAAGTGGTCTTTCCCATTAAACCTCGATTCATCATTATTTGTGTGTTCTCTAAGAAAATGAACACTTGCTCTCCAGCCTTTTTTTTTTCTTTCTCCATATGCAGCAGAATTTCTTTTTATATCCACATTTCTAGCAGGCACCCCAAGAACTCTTCACCCTGTACCCACTATCCAGCTCCAGAATGGCTCTGTATATTTAGCGTTCATTATAGCAGGAACTTGTACTGCAAACTCTGTGTCACTCAGCTCAGGCTGTTTGGCAAACACCGTGGCCTAGGTGGCTTCACCTGCACAAGCTTGCTTCCTGATGGCTCTGGAGGCTGGGAAGCCTGGGAGGAAGGCACTGGCAATCTGGGTTGCATTCTGAGGTAACTGTTATCTTGTGTGAGCCAATGAAATCTTCACACATGCACCAAGGGAGGGAGGGAGGGCGAGCCATCTGTTGCCTCCTCTTATAAGGGTGTTAATCCCATCCTGTAGGCTCTGCTTTCTTGAGTCCACCTAACCCTAATTATCCCCCAGGTTCCACCTTTCCAAGTAGCAACACAGTGGGAGACATGACTTGAGCATTTGAATTTGGGGACTCTTCCTTCTCCTTGGCTGCTATCAGTAATAAGGATCATATTTTGTGTTCCATATGTACTCTACTTTATTTGCCAACGTTTTCTAACCTTGGTAGGGAAAAGTGACTACTATTTATCCCGGAGGTGGGAGGCATCCCTTAGGACCCTGGCAGAGGACACAAGCTGTTGTGAGATTAGTGCCTGTGGCAGAGTGCCCCTTCTGGATATGCTTCTATGGTCTGGCTTTCATCCATTTCCTCCTACTCCTTTACCCTCCTATGTACCCCGTCCTCATGGGGATGAGAATTCAGGGGCAGAATGAGACAAAAATTGCATTCTTAAATAAGTGCTTGGCTTTTTAGTTCTAAAAATATTGATTTTTATGGGAGTAGAAAAATCTTTGGTCATGAATGATACATTTTAGAGAGAAAACATGAAAAAGATGAAATCATCTCTTCTCAGAGATGGGTGCTTTTGCCTTGGGGGAAGGAGATAGAGCTTCTCAGATTCCTGGCCTGTGGATGAATAAAAAGGGGGTAGAAATATTCACTATCAAGTCTGTGACATCAAAGCTCAGATGGCCTGTAAAGCTCAGTGGCTAGAGATCCGGGGTTATACAGCAAGAGATCAGAGAACAAGTGATGGTCTAGTGTTTTTTTTTTTTTTAAACATTATTTATTTGTTAGATGGTCTTACTGCACAGTTCAGGTTCATGGTGACCCTCCTGTCTCAGCCTCCCTAGTCCTGGGATTACAGGTGTGCACCACCATACCCAGTTTGGGGGCCAGCACAACTGAGCTATTTCCCCAGTTCATTGCTGTCTAGGGTTGAAAACATATAAAACCCTGTACCTCATCCTATTGACAGCTCCCACCATCCCAGTGATGGTCTTACCACTGCCCATCAGGCTGTAGGATATATTGAACCTGGATAGGATTCTATAGGTATTGACAATAATGTGTGGCAGAAATGATTCTATATGATTTCTGAGGTGATGTTGCAAAAATCAACATAGCTTCTACCATGATAATGTAATTGTTTTATACACCTATGTTTTAGGGTGATATTCTTTTCTTTTCTTTCTTTTTTTTTGGTGGAACTGGGGGTTGAATTCAGGCCCTTGCACTTGCCAGGGAAGCCACTGAGCCATCTCCCCGAGCCCTGGGGTGATATTCTATGAAGCAAGAGTAACCAGTGTGCTGGGATACATGAGATCCCAAGTGTCAAGAATGAAACCTGTGTATTTGTTACCTTATATAGTGAAAGGCACTTAACAGATACAATTGAATTAACTTTTCAGATAAGGAAATGACCCTCAAATATTGGGATAAGTGTTGGTGAGTGTAAGTCTCTATGAGCGGGAGGTAAGGGTCAGTGTATTGGACAACTTTCCGTTACTGCAATGAACAGCTGACACCCCCAACTTAAAAGAGAGAGATTTATTGTTGCTGATGGTTTCACAGGGTTCAGTTCATGGTCAGCAGGTCCAAGGCAGTAGCATATGGCAGAGGAAAGCTGCTCAGCCGGAAGCAGAAAGCAGAGGACTGGGCTGAGCACTAGAAATGGTCCCTAAGGTCCTGCCCCATCTCCTACCCAGCAATGTGCTTTACTGATCTAAACACCCTCAAGCTGAGCAAGTTGACAGTCAAGATTAACTATCACATTAGACAAGATATCCTGTCTGCATCTTGTACTATGAATAACTACTACAAAGACAACAGTATGCAATGTGTTAATTATTGTAACTGTCCTACTAACCTGTTTTGAAACTGTCTCACTGCTACTTCTTTCTCAATAAAAATTAATAATAATAATAAAAAAAGATTGACTATCACAGTCAGGGGGTAGGGGATAACTGTGGAATCAAGAAGTTGTAGTGGTGCAGCCACCACCAAGGACGGTAGGCCACCTCTAGTGAGAGGAAATATCTCAGGATTATATTCTGCCCTGGATTTCCGCAAAAAAGCAGCCAGATGAGCCCCTTAGTTTTTTACTCCCAAGATCCATTTTAGACTTCTGACTCCAGAACTGTAAGGTAATATTTTTGTGGTCTTTCAAGCCCCCTAAGTTGGTGGTTCTTGGTTACAGAAGCCATAGGAAATTGATGCACATGGTACAGGTGTACAGAGAGCTGGTGATGGACCCTGAGAAGAGTGCAGATGGCCCAGGGACCCTAAGGTCAGGCAGGTACTCCTCCCTTTTTCCTTAGCCCTCTGACCCACACTGATCAGCCATGTGTAAGTTTCCCAGAACTCGGGCCGGCTCCTCAGGGAAAGCAGTGAAAGGCTGACGCTGAACTGTCTGAGATTGTTTCTTCCATTTTGACCAAATGGGAGCGCAGAATACAGACAAAGCTGTAGTGTAGGTGCTGAGGAAAGTCGTGAGGCATGTGCATCTGCGTTACAGATTTTATTTCTATCTGGAAGGCAGTGAGTGGAATGTTTTCTCCCCAGCCCGGTGGTTGTGACTTTGCGGTGGCCACAAGGCAATGCAGATACTGACATGAGGAATTTGTGGTCTATAAAAAATTGGGGATAAGAAAGTAAGAATATTAAATGTTTAAAATTATAAGCTATTTTGAAATAATTGGATTCATGAAAAGGTGCAAAAGTAGTTGCTGTTCACCCAGTTTTCCCTGAGGATAGTATCTTACACAGCCATGGTACATCTTTAAAAACAAGGAAGTTGATATTGCTGTAATATTAAGCTTTATTTGGAGTTCATCAATTTTTATGTGTACTTTTGTTTTTATGCTTTTTTAGAAAAAGTATTTACTACAGGGTCTACAGGGTTTCACTACACAGAGTGGACTCATAGTGATCCTCCTGTTTTCAGGTTCCCAAGCACTGGGAATTACACGCATGTGCCACTACATCCAGTCTCAGTGTACCCCCAAAGGCAGGGCTGGCAAGCCATGTGGTGCCAGGTGTTTTTACTTTTATAAGATTTGAAATTTTTTAAAACTATTTTTTTTTTTTTTTTTTTTTTTTTTTTTTTGCAGTGCTGGGGATCAAACTCAAGACCTTGTGCTTGCCAGGCAAGCCCTTATGCCACTGAGCTATCTCCCAGGCCCCACCTGCCCTTTTTTTCTTGAACCAATAACAAAACTCAGGACTTCACGCTTGCCAGGCAGGTGTTAAAAATTTTTTTGAAATTTGTTTACCATTGCTATAATTATGTCTTTTAAAGAATGCTGTGTGAATGGAATCATACAGTACAAGAGCTTTGTGACTGGCTTTTTTGTCATACTCTGGTTTCATCTTCATTGTTATACATGCCAGTGGTTTATTCCTTTTTCCTTTGTACGCTGTATTCTTTGATGTGGATGTATTATAGTCAGTTTAACCACTTAAATGTTGAGGGGTACCTGGGTTACTTCCCTTTGGGGGCTATTATGAATGAAGATGTGGTGAACGTTTGTGTGCGTGCTTTTGTAGAACTGACAGCTTCAGTTATCTGGAGTTAAAGCCCAGGAGTGTGCTTCTGGGCTGGGTAGTAGGTACATACTCACCCGTGTAACAGAGTGACAGTTTCCAGATTGTGGCTGTACCAGTCTCATTTTACACCAGTATTATACAATGATTCCACTTCTCTGCTTCCTATTGGCCCTGGTGCTGCATCTTTTATTTTGGCCTTTCTGATAGATACACAGTAGGAATGCACTTACGGGGCTTTAATTTGCATTTCCCTAATGTCTGATGATATTAAACATGTTTCATGTGCTTATTTGCTATCTCTATCTCTCCTAAAGTGAAAAAAATCCTATTTGCTGCTGTCATGGTTTGGAGTTCTTTTGCAAGGGAAGCAATATAATACAGGACACATTTTATAATATTTTATAATGAATCACCCAAAGAATTGGATACAGCAAGTGCAGGAAATCTATCCACACATTAAACACTAAAGAATCCAGCTGAAGGCCTAGAGCTCATAGCAGTGCCTCCCACCAGTGCAACTGGAGGCCTAGAGCCCACAACAGTGTCTCATGCTGGCCTGCTTCATGGCTATGTGCTGGAAAGGCCCAAAGGTCAGTGGCAGAGGCTAGGAAGTGTATGCCAGCCAGATGAAGGATCTGTGCCAGCAGGCTGGGGGGGGGTCTGAACTGGAGCTAGGAAGCAGCACTCAAGGTAAGCACCAGAGCTCCCCCAGAAGTACCACAGCCACCCTCAGCAACAGTGAGGTCCCAAGCTCCTCCAGCAATGAGGAAAGCTGAGTTCCCATCAGGAAAGCCAATGCTACAAACTTCTTCATGAGGCTGAGTGTCTTCTTCTCTGGAGCCAGAAAGCAATGCTCAAGATGAGGACCCAAGCTTCTCCAAAGTTCATCAGGAAAGCCAGCATGACAAGGTTCTCCAGCAGAGCAGCCCAAGAGAACAAGCAGCCTCCAGCAGCTCCAGCAGCTTCTCCAAATAGCATCCCTAACAGCACTTTAGCAGCTTCTCCTGTTCTGCCCTTATGCTGCTGGCAGCCATCCTTAGGTGAGCCTCCCACACCCAGCACTGTGCTAGTTTAATTCAGCTGGGAGTAGCAAGTCGACCACCTGTTAGAAATCCACTATCGCTGCCCATTTTCTAATTGGATTGTTTGTTTTTAGACTGTTGAGCTTTCAGAAATCTTTATACATTCCAAATACTAGTCCTTTGTTGGTTTGCAAATATTTTCTTCCACACTCTGTAGTTTGTTTTTTCCTACTGTTGACATGGTCTTTCACAAAGCACGTATTTTAATTTTGGTGAAGTGTAATTTTAATTTTTTTCTCTTTATAATCATACTTTTGGTGTCAAATCTGAACTCATCATCTATCCTTAAATCCTGAGGATTTTCTTTCATTTTTCATTCTGACAGTGTTGCAGCTTTTATGTTTTGCATTCATTTATGATCTTCATGAGTCCTTTGGTGAATTTCTTATTTTATCTGTGGGTGTTCAATTGCTCTAGACATTTGGTGAAAATGCGATCAACTTCATTGAATTGCTTTCTTATCTTTTTAAATTTAAAAGCTCGGATTCATAGTGATCCTCCTGTTTTCAGCCTCCCCGGTGCTGGGATTGCAAGCATCATCATGCTGGGTCTCAGTGGCCAGCTCCGCTCCCTGGTCCCTGTGATTGTCTAAACAGGGGCTTAGTCCACTGAGCTATCATGCCAGCTCTGCTTTTGCTTCTTTGTAAAAATCAGCTGGGGAGACAAGAGTGGGGTCTGCTTTTAGGCTTTCTGCTTTGTCCCTTTGCTTGTGCCTCAGTATCTAAATGTGTGCCATACAATTTGGGTATCATCTCTACATAATGAGTCGTGGAACTGAGAAGATGGATTTGTCTTAATGTTATAAAATGTTGTCAGTTATTTTTACTTCTTTTAGCTTTATGTATAACATTTGGAATACTATGGTCTTTGTTTTAAAAAACCCTTGCATAGAAACTACATCAAACCTTTGTATCAAATTAGAAAGGAGCAAATTTTCACTCTGTTAAGTCTTCTAACCCTGGGCTGGGGAAGTGACTCAGTGGTAGAGTTCTTGTCTAAGTCTTCCAACCCATGAATACAGTATGCCTCTCCATTTATTTCCTTATTTTTTATTTCTTTTATTAGCATTGTATAGTTTCCAGCATGCAATCCTGTGTAAGCTTAGTTATTTTATACCTAAGTGTTAATACTGAGTGATGGCAAGTGATATTGTACATTTAATTTCGTTATCATGCATTCATTGCTGCAATATAAAACTATGGTTGACTTGTATGTTCATTTTGTGTTCTGCAAACTTCCTGATGTCTCCTGTTAGGTTTTGGATTTTTTTTTTTTTGTAGATTATTTGTGATATTCTGTGTAGATGATTGTATCATCTGCAAATAAGAGTGGAATAGTATTTATTATTTCTTCCTCTCTAATCTGTATGCCTTTTATTGACTTTTCTTGTCTTTTTGCATTGGCTAGAACTTCCAGCATTATAGTAAATAAGAGTGGCCAGGGTGTATATTCTTTCTTTGTTCTGAGGTTCCAGAAAGAAAGCCTTCAGTTTTTGCAGGACTTTTGAAGATGCTACTGATCGAGTCAAGAAAGTTCTCCTCCATTTCTATTTCCCTAGACCATTTTTTTTTAAAATCATGAATGGTGCTAAAATTTGTCAAATTCTTTCTCTGGGCCAATTAATTAGATGAAGACAATCATCTTTAGCCTGTTAGTGTGGTGGATTGTGTTGCTGAGTACCTATTTTTAAATGTTGAAGAATTCAATTTGCTAGCATTTTCTTAAGGAATTTTATGACTGTATTTATACTAAATCCATATTTGTGGGGAAGTTTAACCTGTGGTTTTCTTTCTGTTACAATCTTATGTTTCTCATGTCAAACTAACTTTAAAAGTGAATTGAGAAGCATTCTCTCCTTTTTTCCCCAAGAAAACATTGTATGGAATTATGTTAATTCCTCTTTAAATAGTTGATATGACACCACCTGAACATGGACATTGGATTTTTTTTCAGTTTTAAGGGAGCCTGACCATTGGCTCACTTGTTTAAGTGCCTGCTTAAGCAAATCAGTCAGGCTCAGGATTCTGTGGTTAAATCCCCAGATGTTCATGATTACCAGACCTGCCCTTAAGGCATCCTAAGCCAGCCAAAAAAAAAAGTTCTTCAATTTTAAATTATTAATCAAATTTCTCAAATATTATAAGGCTATTAAAGCAATCTATTTAGCCAGATATGGTGGCACACCCCTATGAACCCAGTACTTGGGATGCTGAGTCAGGAAGACTGCTGTCAGTTTAAGGTCAGCTTGGGCTACAGAGCAAGACTCTGTTTCAAGAATGAATGAATGAATGAATGGGGCGGGGAGATAGCTCAGTAGGATAAGCACTTGCTTGGCAAGCGCAAGGTCCTGAGTTCAATCCTCAGTACCACACACACAAATAACAAACCAAAAAATGAAAATTAAAAAGAATGAATGTATGTGGTGTGGTGTATTATGTTTTAGAGGACTTGGTTCATTTAGTTTAAGTTACTGACTTTATGTATACAGATTGATCATTATGTTCATTAGCCTTTTGGTCCTTTCAGTAGAGTAATACTATATCTTTTATTCCCGATACAATAAATTTATGCCTTTTTTTTTTTTCCCCCTTCATTAGTCTTGCTAATGGCAACTCCTTGTTTCACTGATTTTTTTCTGTTGGCTTTCTGCTTTTTTTAAAAGGAGTTTTTAATTTCATATACAGTCTCACTATGCAGCTCAGACTGGTAGTGATCTTCCTGTCTTAGCCTCCTCAGTGCTGGGATTACAAGTGTGCTCCACCATGCCCAGTTTCAGTGGCAGGTCTAGTGCAGGCCCAGCTTGGCATGTGGTGCCGGGGATTGAACCCGGGTCTTCACATTTGCCAGACATAGACCACTGAACTATTTCCTCAGCTCCAGGCTTTCTGCTTTTAATTTTATTGGTTTCTAATGTTGTATTTATATTTAATTCCTGCTTGTTGCATTAAGTCTATTTTGCTCTTTCTCCTTAGGTTTTAAGATAGGAGCTTAGATGGTTAAGTTGAGACCTCTCTTTCTTCTAAGATATACAACTAACGCTGTAATTTTCTCTCAGTAGTACTTACACTGTGTCCCACATAGTTTTATATCTTCTACTTTTGATGTTTATCACCTTTGAAACTATCCCTTTGATGCATGGAGCATCTAGAAGTGTGCTGTTTTGTTTCCAAGTTTTTAGGATTTATTCTACCATCTTGTGAACTTTTCTAGTTTGATTCCACTGCACTTCGCAAATGCATGATGTGTGAGTTCCATTCTTTTCACTTTGCTGAAGTTTGTTTGGTGCCTCGTTTCATGGCTTATGTTGTCAGACAGCCCATGAGCACTGGAAAGTGGTGTGTTCTATTAGATCCTGTCAGTTTTGGGGTTGTATATCTTTGGTACTTTTTTCCAGTTGATATTTAAAAATATAAAGCTTTTAAGTGTAATTATGAATTTGTCTAGCTTACCTTTCTATTTTTTTCTACCTCCATATTTTTTTTATTTATTTATTTTATTTATTTATTTATTTATTTTTGTCTTTTTGAGACAGGGTCTCACTATGCGGTTCAGGCTGGCCTTAAGCTCACTTTGTAGCTCAGGCTGGTCTCGAACTCACAACAATCCTCCTGCCTCAGCCTCCCAAGTGCTGGGATTACAGGCATGCGCCACCACGCCCGGCACTATGTTTTATTTTATTGAAGTTCAAATATCAATGAGACAGTTTTAAGATACCTTGACAAGATGGATTTCATAAATTAATATATTGCAAACTGTTTTCATAATGTTTTGGTATCGTACAAGGTGCATACATGATATTATACTTACAGACATTATTATGGCAGATGTCTCTTATCAGTAAATTAAGAGAGTGTAGCTGTTTACATATCTTATTTTTTATACCTGAATTATATCAAAGATTCAATAATTAATACTTTCTACCTTGTTATTTTCCTAGTGATTGTCCATAGTACTAGGAGCCGACATAATATCCTGTCCAACCCCATTAGTGCAAATCTTGCCTCTCATAGAATTATGTAGAAGCACAGCATATCTATCCCAACTGTACTGTCCATACACATACATCATGATTCTTCCTTTCTATGTTGGTGGCAGTTTGATAGGGATTGCATTAAATCTGTACAACAATTTTGGGAGTATGGCCATTTTCACGATTCTTCCTATCCAGGAGCATAGAATATCTTTCCATTTTCTGAAATCCTCTAGAATCTCTTTTCTTAGGGTGTTGTAATTTTCTGTGAAAAGATCTTTGACTTCCTTGGTTAAGTGAATTCCAAGGTATTTCATTTTCCACGGTGCTATTGTAAAAGGTATTGTTTCTACTGTTTCCCTTTCAGTGTGCTTGTTATCTGTGTAGAGGAATGCTATTGACTTGAGTATTGATTTTGTATCCTGCTATGCTACTGAATTTCCCTATCAGTTCTAGTAGTTTCTTGGTGGAATTTTTTGGGTTTTCCAAGTAAAGTATCATGTCATCTGCAAATAGTGGTAATTTAACTTCTTCTTTACCTATTCTTATTCCCTTTATTTCTCCGTCTTTTCTAATGACTGTTGCTAAGGATTCCAAGACTATATTGAATAGGAGGGGTGATAGAGGGCATTCTTGTCTTGTACCTGATTTAAGACTAAAAGATTTCAGTTTTTCCCTGTTTAAGATTATATTAGTTTTTGAGTTGTCATAGATGGCTTTTATCAAGTTAAGGTAGAGTCCATCTATTCCAATTTTCTGTAGGACCCTGAACATGAATGAGTGTTGGACTTTGTCAAAAGCTTTCTCTGCATCAATTGAGATGATCATGTGGTTTTTAGATTTCAGTCTATTAATATAGTGTATTACATTTATAGATTTTCAAATATTGAACCATCCTTGTATCCCTGGGATGAATCCTACCTGGTCACGGTGTATGATCTTCTTGATGATTTGCTGTATTCTATTTGCCAGGATTGTATTGACTATTTTTGCATCTATGTTCATGAGGGAGATTGGCCTGTAGTTCTCCTTTTTGGTTGTGTCTTTCCCTGGTTTTGGAATCAGTATTATACTTGCCTCCAGGAATGATTTTGGGAGGACTGCTTCCTTTTCAATTTCATTGAAGAGTTTGTGGAGTGTAGGGATTATATCTTCTATAAATTTCTTGTAGAATTCAGCTGTGAATCCATCAGGACCTGGACTTTTCTTTGTTGGTAGGCTTTTTATTACGTTTTGTATTTCCTTGGCTGTTATTGTCTGATTGAGAGTTGTTATATCTTCTTGGTTCAGTTTTGGTTTGTACCTTTCGAGGAATCTGTCCATTTCTTATGTGTCTTCTATTCTATGAGTGTAAAGATTCTTGAAGTCACTATTGATAATGTTCTGAATTTCTGCTGGGTCTGTGGTGATTTCACCCTTTTCATTCCTTATTGCATGTACTTGAATTTTTTCTTTCCACTTTTTGATGAGGTTGACTAAAGACTTATCAACTTTATTTAGTCTTTCAAAGAACCAACTTTTTGATTTGTGAATTCTTTGAACTGTTTTCTTCATCTCAATTGAATTAATTTCTGCTCTAATCTTTATGATTTCTTCCTGTTTTTGTGCTCTGGGTTTTGTTTGCTCTTCTTTTTCTAGTTGTTGGAGGTGCAACATTAGGGTGCTAATTTGTTTCTGTTCTGTTTTCCTAATGTGTGAGCCCATAGCTATGATTTTCCCTCTAAGATCTGCTTTCATCGCATCCCATAAATTCTGGTAATTTGTGCTTGAATTTTCATTGAATTAGAGATATTGTTGAATTTCTTGTTTAATTTTTTCTGTGACCCATTGATTGCTGAATAGGGTGTTGTTTAATTTCCATGAATTTAGTGCATTTTTCTGGTTATTTTTGTCATTTATTTCCAGTTTCATTGCACTGTGGTCAGATAATATGCATGGGATAATTTTTATTTTCTTGTATATACTTACACATGACCTCTGGGCTAGTATGTGGTCTATTCTGGAAAATGACCCATGTGCAGCTGAAAGAAATGTGTATTCAGCTGTGGTTAGGTGGAACACTCTATATATGTCCACCAGGTCCATTTGTTCCAAGCTCTGGTTCAGTTCTGCTACTTCCTTGGTAATTTTTTGTCTGGTTGATCTATCTTTTTGAGATAAGGGGGTCTTAAGGTCTCCTGTTAAGACTGTGGTCTTAGATATTAGGTTTTTCATGTCCATTAAGACTTGTCTTACATAGTTGGGTGCTCCTGTGTTTGGTGCATAGATATTTAGGAGTGTTATTTCTTGCTCTTGAATTTTTCCCCTGACCAATATATAGTGGCCTTCTTTGTGCCGTTTGATCATTCTTGGTTTGAAGTTGAGACTGTCTGAGAACAGAATTGCTACTCCCGCTTTTTTCTGAGGTTCTGGGGTATGTAGTATTGTTTTCCATCCTTTGACTTTGAGCCTATGAATATCCTTTTGAATTAAGTGTGTTTCTTGTCTACACCATATTGTTGGATTTTGTTTCCTAATCCACTGTGCCAGTCTATTTCTCTTAATTGGAGAATTGAGTCCGTTTACATTGATGGTTATAATTGAAATGTGATGATTTACGTTTGTCATGATATTTACCTGCTGTTGTTTACTCCTTTGTATCCTGTGTTTAATTGTGTGTCCTGTTTAGTGGGTTCCTTCCGTTCTCATTCATGGAGTTCTGGTCATTGTTGTCTCTTTCTAGAACATCTTTCAACAGCCTATGAAGGGATGGCTTTGTCATCATGAAATTCTTTAGTTGTTCTTTGTCGTGGAAGTATTTCACTTCTCCATCGAACTTGAAAGAGAGTTTTGCAGGGTATAATAGTCTGGGCTGGAATTTGTTTTCATGTAGGACTTGAAGAACTCTGCTCCATGCTCTCCTTGCCTTTGTGATTTGTGTAGAGAAGTTGGCTGTAATTCTGATTGGTTTTCCTTTGAATGTGATCTGCTTCTTCCCTCTAGCAGCTTTCAGTATATTATTTTTGTGTTGGATTTCTGGGATCTTAACTATTATATGTCTTGGTGTGCTTTTACTTGGGTTGAAGTTATTTGGTGTTCTGTATGCTTCAGTTACCTGAATGTTGGATTTCCTTATATATGGGAAGTTTTCTGTGATTATTTCTCCCCAAATTCTTTTTATGTCATTTGTATTGACTCCTTCATTCTTGTTGATACCAATGATTTTCATATTGTTCATCCTGGTGTCATCTTGCAGGTGATGGATTATTTTTTCCTGCATTCTCATTGTTTTTAAGAGATCCTTTCTCACCTTTTCATTAGCTGCACCAGCGTCTTCAAGATCTGAAACTCTGTCTTCGCTTTCACTCAAATGGTTTTGAAGACTCATGATTGATATTTTTAGTTGTTCTATATCTCTTTGACTCTGTTTCATGTGTTCTATTTCTTTTCTGTATCACTCCTTCAAGGAATCCATCATATTTCTGATCTCCTCAATTTTTTATCCATGTCTTCTTTAGAGATAGTTATTAATTCTTTTTCTGCAGTATTTCTTCCAAGTTGGGTTTCCTCTGTATATTTCCAGACTTGTTTCTGTATTTCGGATGCTATGATTTCAAAGAATTCTTTTTTTTTCAAAGAATTCTCTTTTGATTTCAGAAATTATTTCTGCTTTGAGTTCCTCATGACCTTTCTGCTATTGTTTCTTTGCTTCAAATGCTATTAATTCATACGTTTCAGCTGGAATAGTGCTCTCTGCACTTGTTCTGGGTGAGCATTGGTTTTCCCTCTGATATTTCTGGATTTATTCTTTATTTCAGATACTATATATTCATGTATTTCTTTTTTTATTTGAGGAATTAATTCTCATCTGATTTCCTCTATACCTTTCTGCTGTTGTTCCTTTGCTGATGTATCTGTTAATTCATTCATTTCAGCTGAGCTAGTGTCCTCTGCACTTTCTGGTGGACTCGAGGCCTGAAATTGCGTTTTTCTCCTTGTCTTTGTCATTTTGTATAGCACGGACCTTTGACCTTTGGTATGGAGCTTTGGTGCAGCTATAACCTTAGTGTGTAATGAGATTTGGGTGCCAGTCTATTAAGTTTGAGATTATTCAGTTATGCCTGTCTTGTATCTAGTGTTCAGTTCCTTTTTGATGCAGCTCCTGTGGTTCTCCTCTGTTGGTTCCCTGGTCAGGCGAGCATGAACCAAACCGGAATGCAGAGCGAGGAGTGAAAATTCCCATTATCTTGGCTGGCTTTGGGGCGAGGGTCTGGAAAGTTGCTGGAGTCGGCCCTCCTGTGTCAGGCAGGTCACTCTCTAGGTGGGTGGGCCTGGGCTTTGGTGGGTCTTCTGGGCTCCCAAAAGGATAGTGGATATTCTTATTCACCAGGTAGGCTGTGCTGGGTCAGCCAACCTGTGGTGGGATGGGTTCGGGCCGGAACCACAGAAGGCTGGGAAACATCCCTCTGGTGTGGCGGGCCTGGAGCCCTTACTCACAGGACGAGCTGGGCTGGGTCTTGGGCCATGGGGTAGAATCCGGGATCACTGGGAAATGTCTCTCCGGTGTGGCAGGACTGGAGCTCTACACTCACTGAACTTTGATGCCCAGGGAGTCGGGGAAATTCCCACTCATTCAGTGGGCTTTAGGGCAGGGGATCCGGAGAGGTGCTGGTGAGTGGCCCTGAAGTTTCAGGCCAGTCACTGGCTTGGAGGGCTTGGGGGTCTCGGTAGCATGTGCGGGCAGAAGCCAAAGGCTTCTCAGACTCACCACACACCCACTGATCTGGAAAGCCTGGTGAGTCATGCAAATTCCCACTCACTGGGCGGGCTTGGGGCGGGATCCAGGAGGCTCCCGGAGTCAACCTGCTGTCTCAGGCTGGTCTCTTGGGCTGGGCGGGCATGGGCGGGATTGAGGAAGATGGCCTTACCTTTCTATTTAGCAGTTCTTGCTTTATAGATTTTATAACTGTTGTTTGGTATACACACAATCATCATATTTGGAGTTAAGTACTTTTCATTTATATTCATTTATTTATTTATTTTGTGGTACCAGGGATCAAACTCAGGACCAGGCGGGCACTTATGCCACTGAGCTATCTCTCCAGCCCAAATACTTTTTAAATTGGTAGATGTGTTGTTTATCACCTACAACATGATATTTTAAAGAACATCTGCATTGTGGAATGTAACCATGTACTTAGGAAATTCATGAATTCACGAGATTGTCATTTCTGTCATGAGAACAGTATTTAACCACACCGCTGTTTGCATCATAAGAGTACATTATCATTAACTGTAGGCACTGTGAAATGCCATAGATCTTTGAACTTATTTCTCATAAATAACTGTGATTATAAATTCCTTGGTCAGTTCCTCTCCATCCTTTTGCCCAGTCACTCTAGCTTTTGATAGCCAGCATTTTAGTCTTTTTTTTTTTTTTTGGGAGGGGATGAAATAAACATAGATATTAACAAAGAAAATACAAAAGACTTTCTTCTATAACAAAACAGAACAAATTTCATAACAAAATAATTACAGAATCACAGGAGTTTTTACATTGTGTAATAAATCCAATCAGTGTAAACACTCTATGCCTTAGCATGAACTAAGACCTATAATATCAATAAGAATGAAAAAAGTCATAGATGAATCAGAGGAGGAAAGAGAGGGAAGAGAAGGGGGCTAGGAAAATAACTCACACTGCAATATATACATGTTCCCTCATCCTAAGGTGACCGTAGGCTGTATGAGTTACAAACGTGTTCTGATAAAATAAAATTTAAGAAAGATAAAGAGTGTCTAAAATGTTACAGAGTTCAATTCTTAAACAAAAATGACTGTCTTACAAAGGAGAAACAAACAAATAAAAGGACATAATTTTCTTTTAAATGAGCAAAGATGAATTAGTAGTATATCACAAAAATAATTAGCATGTATGTTAAATTATGTTTGAAAAAAAATGCATCAGATAACTTGGAGAATTACTCAAACTTGTCTCACATTCTATGCATCCTCTCCTGTGTTCCCTCCTCCCATTTATTTTCCATGTGGGCTTCACAGCTATAAAGTCACACACTAAGGCTGATTTCTTTGTGTACCCTATGTTCTGGTAAGCATTTCAGTCTTAACTGCTATGAGGTAGACTTCTTCAGATTCCCCCAAGAGGGAAATCATGCGATTTTCTTCTTTTCATCATTTTCCATACAACACAATGTCCTGCACGCTTATCCAGATTGACTCAGTGACAGGATTTCACTTTGATGACTATTGTATTTTATTATGCTTAGGTTGCCATGGTGAACAGTAGACAGTGAACAGGAAATGCAGATGTCCGAGAAGCCCCTCCACACGCAACAAGTCATGAAGCTTTGCTGTCATAATTTACATATTTTATATTGTGCATCTCACAACAAAGTTTTTAGTTATTATTTTTAATGGTTTTCTCTTTTACCCTTCATACTAAAGATACAATTGATTTACATACCTCCATTATATTATCAGAATATGTTGTTTGAGTGTGTTCTTACTTTAACCAGTGAATTTTATACTTTCAGAAGCTTTGTATTGCTTTTTAGAATCATGTTTTTCAGCTTGAATTTCATTTAACGTTTCTTATAACACAAGCCTAGTAGTGATGAACTACTTGAGCTTTTCTTTGTTGGAACATCTTTACTGCTTCCTCTTCTCCATAAGACAGTTTTTGGGCTATTATTTTTCCAAATAAGTTCTCCATTCTATTGTCTTTCTCTACACCCTCTGAAATGCATTTTCTGTTTCGATACTGTCTCTTAAATTCCACCAGGTTTTCTTCAATTATGTTATTTTTCTCTTCCGATTAAATGTCCTCCAGGAGCCTGTCTTTGAGTTCACGGATTCTTTTGCTTCATGTCCTCTGTTGTTTGCACTTGCTGTTGTAACTTTTGTTTTATTCGTTATATTTTTCAGATCCAGGGTTTCTCTGATTAAAAAGTTATTGCAACCTTTCTGATACGTTTCTCAAATACATTTCTAATTTGCTTCTTCATATTTCTTTTTTTGCAGTCCCATTAAACAGCTATTTTGAATTCCTTGTCAAGCAGTTTGGGCAATCCCATCTCTTTAAGCTTGGTCATTGGCTCCTCATTTTGTCCATTTTGTGGTGTACCGTAACTGATTCTTTTCCATCATGTGCTTGTGCAATGACACCTGTTCATTGAAAGAAGTACTTATTCCAGTCTGCACAGCCTACATTTTTCTAGGACTCTCCTTCAGCTGGTGCAGACCGTCTCATGTCCCTGAGCATATGGCTGCTGCCGCCCCTGAGTGCCATAAACCTGCTGTGGCTGGCACAGCTGCAGTGCAAGGAGTGCCTGAAGTCATGGCTGTTGAAGACTTCCTGCCACTGGGTCTTGCCCAGAGCCTTGCTGTGATTGGCAGGCGATGCTGAGGGCCAAATCTTCAGTTCACGAGCTCAGGTTCTCACCTGACACTGGTATGGGACTGTTGGCTCCTGGAGTCAAGAGCCACGACAGTCTGCTTCAGACGTGGTTCTGCAGTGGTAGGTGGGAAAGATGCAAAGTCCTGTGCAGACCTCCCCCTTCCTCACTTTGAGTGGAGAACTCTCCTGTCAGTACTCTGCTGCTTGGGTGTGGAGGGTAAGCGTGGCAGGTAGAGGAACACTTTCCTTTCTACTCTAGTCAGCATGTCTGCTCTTGCTACGATGCCATGACCAGGGACTGTGATCTCTTCCCTGGTTTTCTCAGCTCTTGTGAAGTCATTTTTGTGCGTAGATATCTAATCAAATTCATGTCTCTTTGGGAGAGAATCACGAGAGAGTCTTATTTGTCCATCTCAGAATTTTCTTATGTACCACTCTGAATCAGTAGTTCTGCATCTCTTGATAAATTTGGGATATTTTAGCCATTATTTCTTTGGATAATCTTTAAGCCTTGTTCTCTTTTACCTCTTTTTCTGGGACTCCAAAGACATAAATGTTAGATCCTTTGGTATGGTTCCACGGGTCCCTGAACCTCTGCTCACTATTATTATCTTTATTTCCTCTCCAAATTGTTGCCTCCTTAAATTTATTCTCTTCTGCCTCTCCAGTCTGCCACTGAGATGATCCAGTGAGGCTTGCATGTTGGTTATCGATTACTGTGTTTTTCAAGTCTAATGTTTTCCTTTGCTTCTCCTTTACCTTTTCTAAAGATCTTCTTTGAGACATTCTATTTCTCTGCTGGGGCTTATGTGTTAATATTTGCTCTTTGGAGCATTAATATGAGTTCTTTAAAATTTAAAATCTTTGTCAGACAATTCTTGGTATTGACATCTATTGATTGTCTTTTTTGTCATAGTAGGGAATGAACCCCAGGACCTTTGCACTGAGCTATATCCACTCAGGCCAATGCTATTCTGGGATTTTTGTTTTATATGTCAAGTGGTCTTTGATCGAAACATGGGAGGTGACTGGATTGCAGGAACACTGAACTCAGCAGTGAATTCATCCTTTGACAGTTTGGGTCGCTGAGTTAGGAGGTGGGTTGGAGGTGAGTCGGTGCAGTGTGACCTAGAAGGGTGTCTCCTTGGGCCTGCTTCTCCCTTTGCCCTCTGCTTTCTGTCTCCCTGACAGGAGTAGCCAGGCCTCTGTCCTATCCTCTCTCCTTGCAGCCAGCTGAGCATGGAGTAAAACTGGAGCCAAAATAAGCCTCTTGTGCTTTCAACTGTAGTTGTCTGGTGTTTTGTCCCAGTGAGGTGGAAAGAGACTCAAAAAAAAAAAAAAAAAAAGCAGTGAAGGAGGAGTCAGAAGACGACTTGCCATGTTTCCTCTAGTGGTCAGCTCCAGCCTTTTGGGCTTCTACATCTCCTCTTCACACTCAGGAAAGGTGGGGTTGGACTAAGTCAGGGTCTGCAAGCTCCAAGCTCTTGGGCGGCACCAGCTCATTTTTTCCGTGGAGGGAACACCTGCTTTTTGTATTTACTGATCCTTTATTCCAAAATGACTCACTTTAAAGAGAAAACTTCCTGTTACCCTGAGGTGTGTGCCCCTTGGCAGGAGGGTGGTGATGTTTGGCTCGGCACTTGTAAGGCCAGTGTCATGGGTCTTCCGAGTTCTTGGCCTCATTCTGGAAGTGATCACCAGGGCTGACATGTGCCCTCTAGGGCCTTGTCCTGCCTGTCCCACAGCGGCCCGAGCTGGTGGCTGCAGACAGATGCTGCTTGCTCCATGTCATTTGGAGGCACTTCACCTTGCCTGGGCTGAAGACAGCAAGGCTATTGTTGGCTCATCTGGAAGTTTCCAGCCACACCCCTCCTTCCTTCCAGTAATGAGACACTTAATTTAAAACTACCTCCTGTGTTCCCTAACATGTGGGGGCATCCTCATGTGGCCTTTATAGCCCCTCTTGGATTGGAAGCACATTAAACTTCATCACCTTGGGAGCACTCTGAGGAGGACTTCCTGACCCCCTTGTGACAACACTTAGAGCCCCTGGGGACTCAGCACCATGGGGTTAGCTCCACAGGGCAACCCTCTCCTTCCTTTATGGGTTGTTGACTTTGAGGAGAGGCTGAGTGGGGGACTTCCCATCAATGGGGCAGGGCTCCCTTGATGGGTGGAAGGGGCGTGAGCACAGCCTAGTGGGGCTGAGGGCAGGAATCTTGTTTTGCTTTTCACGTCCCCCAAATGCTCACTTCCATGACATTGAAAGGTTCTAACCCCACTGGGGCAGCACTACTGCCCTTTCTATTCCCAATAAATATTTGTTGAATTAGTAAATTTCATTGTTGTCTTCACTGAACTCTAAGTTCTACTGAGCAGAGACTTTTTTTTTTTTTGTACCAGGAATTGAACTAATGACTTTGTGCTTGCTAGGCAAGCACCATGCTGCTGAGATGTACCCCTGGCCCTTGGGCAGAGAGTCTTATTCTATCTCTGTTATGGTTTATATCTGAATGTTCCTCCAGAGTCTCATGTACTCAGAGGTGATGGGACTTTTGTGAGGTGATTGGATTGGGGAAGGGGGCAAGATATTGACCAGTTTATATCCAATGTGATGCTGGGTGGAGCTGGAGGTCACTGGGACGTGGCCTGGAAGGGTCTGTCTCCTCTTGTTCTCCTCTAACCCTCTCTGCTTCTTACTGCCTTATCACAGCCTTTATCCTCTGCCCTGCCCTGCCCTGCCTCAGAGACAGCTAATTATGGAGTGAAACTTCTACCAGCTATGAGCCCAAATAAACCTTTTCCTTCTTAAGTCATGGGCACTGCGCATTGTGCACTAGCATCAGGAAAGTGAGTCTCCAAGGCGCCATGCAGTACTAGGCATGCAGTATGTGATCAATAAAGATTGAGGGAAACAAGCAGTGCCTAGGACACTCCTTATGACCCTTCAGGGAGTCGCTGTGGCTTCCCGGCTAGGCGCAGGGATGCAGGGGAAGGCTGGGCTGGGCATGAGTGCTGACCTGGCCACATTCTCTCTGGGGATCTTGGGGCAAGTTCTTCAGCTCTGATGCTTGGTTTTCCATGGGAAAGAGGTATGATAACACGAGCTAACTCCGATTCATAGTGTTATTGAGGATGAAATGGAAGGCGTGTGTGATTCTGTAGATGGTCAGAAGAGTTGCTGACATTGTGTCTGACTCTGGTCCTTGTGCTTGATGGGTTTTAGTGGAAAAGGTGACCTAGGGGACTGGATTGTGCCAGAGCTCTGAGTCTAGACGGATGGCTCCCACAGCTCTGGGATTTATGAGAGAGCCCAGTGGAAGTCCTGACTCATCCTCAGTGAGGCTGATGTGTGTGTGTGTGTGTGTGTGTGTGAGTGTGTGTGCGTGCATGCATGTGTGCATGCATGTGTGTGTGTGTGTATATTGGTGGGGGCCACTGGCAGTGCATGTGGTGAGCAAGGATTGAAAGTCAAATGCGGCTCTGAGAAAATGGTGTGTGTATTATTATGCAGTAAATACTGTGTAGTGGACAAAACACTTGGATGCCTGGTGCAAGCATTGTTGCCAAATCACCTTCTGCCTCAGAGGCTCTAGGCCAGTGATGCTGAACCCGGAAGAGATACTTCCAGAGACCAAGCTACAACCTCGGACCCACCCACTTACTTATCACGAAGCACCAGCATTGCAATTTACCTGGACACTGAGGTTTCAGTGTAAAAAATACCTCAGACATTAAAATCTTTTGTCTTAAAAGAAACAAGCAGTGCCTAGGACACTCCTTATGACCCTGCAGGGAGTCGCTGTGGCTGCCCGGCTAGGCGCATGTGCTGGAGGTTCATCACCGCAGCTCGGACCCAGAGCAGGAACGGAAACTCTGGTCTGACTGCGGTGGGCAGGTTCACCCCCTTCGGTGTTTCTTTCTAGGTCCGAGGCAGGAGCGCTATTGCTGATCCTGAGGTCTGAGTGAAGCAGTTCACGCAGAGAGCCTAGTGCCCTCCCGAGGCCCATGGAAGCCTGATGCACGCTGTCTGCATGTTGCCCACCCTGGTCATTCTGCCTTCTCACAGGTGTCACTTGCAGCTCCCTCTGGCTCCCTTCTACTCCTCTCATGTTCTGCTGACCTTTGCTGGCTGTGGGGCACAGACATGGCCCTAACACTTGCCTGGGCCTGCCGCAGGGGTACAAGGGAAGATGACCTCAGCTCGGGAAGCTCCCGGTGCCTGCTGACTTCTATTTATATACCTGGCACTACACTATGCCAGCATTCCACGCCTGCCACACCATCAGCGTGACGGCCCTGGGGGTCTGAAACCCTCCTTGTTACCATGAAGAAATAATGTAAGAGCTTTCCTGTAAGATCTGCTAGCATGTCGCAAACAGCTCTTAAATCTCATGGCAATTATGACAATCAAATCCAGTAGGAATGGCCATGAAGCCTTTTCTAGTTTTGAAACACTTCCCGTGGAGTCTCTCTCTCTTAGCTATTGCTCTCCCTTTCATGTGCTCTTGCTCAGTTTCAATGTCTGCCTCCTAACTGGTCCTCCTCCCCAAGTCCCTGGGTCTCTAAGCCATTCTCTAGAGCAGGACAGATAGAACATACTTCAGGCTCTCTAGGCCCATGGCTGTGGCCTCGGTTTCAACTACTGAATTCCATTGCCATGGCTCAAAAATAACCATAGATGATACATTTGTAGGGGGTGGCTGTCTTACTAAGACTTTATTGAATGGGTATTAAAATATACATTTTGTAGAATGTTTATGTCATAAGATATTATTTTTTACTTCTTAGCTTGTGAATAGTAAGAAGTAGGAGCGAGGCTGGATTTTGTCTAGGGATCGTAGTTTGCTTACTCTTGAGCCACAGCTTCAACTAACTGTGGATCAGAAATGCTCAAAGAAAAATTTAGGGCTGTATGGGCTCAGATATTTTACTTGTTATGAGCCACTAATAATTCTGTAAAACAACTATACACATAGTATTAACATTGTACAAGGCATTATAAATATTCTAGATATAATTTAAAATGTATGTAGGTATACATTTTATGTAAGTATATAAAATACTATTCATTTCGTGTAAGGGACTCATACCCTGCATATTGGTACTGGTGCTGAGGTCCTGGGACCATCTCCTGAGAGACGGCAAAGGGCCAGTAGAGCAGAACTGTGGCTGCTAACCCTGTGGAGCCAACTGCTGCGTGTGTGTGTGTGTGTGTGTGTGTGTGTGTGTGTGTGTGCACGTGTGTGGGGAGCATGGGGTTGGGAGGTGCAGGGACTGAGTCCAGGGTGCCTTTCCAATGCACTGAAGCTGCTGGGAGCCTTCCTAGGGGCCTTGCCATGTTACTGAGACATAAGGAGCTAGCTCCTCCTGCTAAGTAGTCGGGCTGCTGGTGTTTGGAGCAGGCTTGCCTGTGCTTTTTAGTTACTGCTCCAGGGAGGAGTACAGTTCCCTGATGCAACTCCCAGGTCTTTGCCCTGGTGGGGCGGTTGCATACCTGCAGTGGCCACCATTCTCCTGCCTGCCACTACCTCTCCATTTGGGTCACCTTTGTTTTCCTGCCCTCTCCGGCTTTATCTCAGGCTCAGAATGCTGGCACCATCCACCTGCAAGGCTCCTCCTTGTTCCTTTTGCCAGGTGGAGGGGCCTATCTGATCCTTTGGGTCCGAGCTTGCCTGGTGCTGGCTCACATAGGTGATGTAAAGCTGCTGAGTAAAAATTAGGGCTAGTGGGGTCCCCCAGGCCTGTTCTCTGCTGATGCAGCGTTTATGACACTGGCACTGAGGACTCCCCACTGCAGCTGGGATCCCAGGCTGCTGGATAGGGGACCGTGTGCACTGGATCTGCCTTGGTGAGGCACTGCTGAGCCCAGAGTCTGGCCTAGAGCAAGTGTCAGCAGACATCCGGAGGATGAACAAACAGGCACCAGCGTCTCCATCTTCTGCACGGGGTTGGGGGTGGGGGCATCGCAGTGCTCCTGCCACCTGAATTGAAAAACCCGGATCCAGAAACGTCAAGTGGCTTTTCTAAAGTGTTAGAAACAACACGTTCAAGGTCTCTAATCCAGTTCCTAGGATCTTTATTAGTGAATGTGGATGTATGCCTGTATATGTCAGTGTGTGAATTTATTTTGGTTTAGATGCTCAAATTCTGAAGGTATATAATGGGATACAGCAAAAAACAAACAAGCAAAAAAACAAAACAAAACAAAAAAAAAAGGAAACCCTGTTCCACTTTTGATTCCCCACCACCTGGGTCCCTTTCTGAGAGCAACTGATAGTACCAGTTTCTTATACACCCCCCTAGAGCTCATTTAAACATTTATTTCTTTTCTTCTTTCTTTATGACATGAGCGGCAGCTTAACATAGTGCTCACCTTACTTTTTAAAACTTGGTGACTTATTGCAGAGACTCATGCCTGTGTTCTTTCCACATTCTTACAGCTAGAGCTGCCTTTTATTAATAGCTACAGAGTATCCCTTCGTATACATATTTCACAATTTATTAAACCCTCCAGTGACAGAGATTTGAGTTGCTTCCAAAGTTTTTACCATTTCAAACCATGAATGACTTTGTACGGGTATCAGTTCACACTTGAGCAAGTTTGTCTGAAAGATACACTTCTGAAAATGGAATTGCTGCAATGAAGGTATGCTGCAGCATTTATTTATTTATTTATTTATTTATTTATTTTTTGTGGAACCAGGGATTGAACTCAGGCCCTTGCACTTGCCAGGGAAGCACTTATTCCACTGAGCCATCTCCCTGGCCTGCTGCAGCATTTAAAAAGGGTCACTCTTGGGGCCGAAGGGATGGCTCAGTAGAATAAGCGTTTCCCTGGCAAGCACAAAGGCCTGAGTTCAATCCCTGGTTCCACAAAAATAAGTAAATAAATAACCAAAATAAAATAAAAAAGGTCATTCTTGGACTGGGAAGATAGTTTGGCAGTCTAAGCACCTGCCTGGCAAGCACAAATACCTGCGTTTGATTCCTAGTACCCCATGCTGTGCTGGCCCTGCACCATGCTGACCTCCAAAACCGGATGTGGTAGCACATGCCTGTAATCCCAGCACTGGGGAGGCTGAGATGGAAGGATTACTATGAGTGCAAACTATGTAGCGAGACCCTATACCAAATAAATGAAAAAAGATTTTAAAAATCATTCTTCAGAAAGCATGTCTTCTGAATATAGCTGCTACCCTGTGCTTGCTTGCTTGCTTGCTTGCTTGCTTGCTTTCTTTCTTTCTTTCTTTCTTTCTTTCTTTCTTTCTTTCTTTCTTTCTTTCTTTCTTTCTTTCTTTCTTTTGGTGGGGTCTTGCTATATAATTCAGACTGGCCTTAAATTCATGATCCTCTTGCCTCAGCTTCCTGAATGCTGGGATTATGGGCATATGCCACCATGCCCATCTACCCTGAGATCTGTGAGATCCATGGGAGCATGAGACTTGGGCCATCATACAGCCAACTCAGCATCTAGATAGAGCTCTGGCTCTTGGCCTTCTGGGGTTCTGAGAATCAGCCATGTGCATCACCTTTCCCAAGGCTCCCTCCATCCTGCCTCCCTGGTTTCTTCACTCCTGTGGATGAAGTCATTGCAAGGTGGGCTGCACTGTGTGGTGGAGTCAACCTGGGCTCTGAGGTCAAGTATCTCTCAGTGTATGAGCTGTGTGACCAGGAAAATGCTGTTCTAAGCCTCGGTATCCTCACCTGTGCAGTGGAGCACATAGCTTCACCCAGCTCCGGATAGAATGAACTGGTCCACAGACCCCAATAAGCATGCAGTCTACATGAGCTTTCTTTCCTTCTTTTTTTAAATGTATATTTGGTTGTTGCAGGGTCTCACTACACAGCTCAGACTCATAGTGATCCTCCTGTTTTCAGCCTCCCAGCACTGAGATGATAGGTGTGCACCACCACGCCAGGACTCTGTGGCCAGCTCAGCCTGCCCTGGGATGGTGCTGGGGATCAATCTATGGTCCCTGTGCTTGCCTAAGTAGGCACTTTAGTCCACAGAGCTATCTTGCCAGCCCCAATACACGTTAACTTTCACTGTGATTAGTTTATAATGAGGCCCCAGAAACCCAAATGGCAAATATTGATTGGACATAGAGTCCAACCCAAGACCTGGAAATATCACAGGAGTTTAGGAGGGAGAAGGAGATTCAATGGGACCATGATGTCCCAGGAGACCAGGGGTCAGTTTAATGCCACAAGGTTCTAGGGTGAGGAGGAAGAAAGTGATGCAATACTTCCAGAGATAACCTTTGCTTCCCAGCATGGCAAGGGTAACCAGATTAATTTTTAAGTGGGTGGCTCCTGCAGTGGTGTAGAAGGTCTTTCTGTACGCTGAGGAGCACAGGCAGCCATGGACAACACCACTGAGGCGTCTATTGGGGGAGGGGTGTGGCGCGTGATCTGGGCCAGTGTGCCCGGTCCTCGGGAGGTGCTCGGTGACACTCACCTGGAACCACACTGACCGACCTCCCCCTACTCGCCCTTCTCCTCTCCCTCCTCTGTTTTGAGTAACTACTATGAAATGAATGAAATATTTAGATATTGCTGTAAAAAATTGATGTCATTTGTTTCTTCCCTAGAACACCAGAGTGACATAGTATTATTTTAGAGATGAAAACACTCAGTGAGAAAGTAGTAGAGCTGGCAAGATAGCTCAGCAGACTAAGAGCCTGCCTAGGCAAGCGTAGGGACTGGAGTTCGATTCCTAGTACCACATACCACACTAGCCTTATCCCAGGTATGCTGAGCTGTCCACTGAAACCAGAGCATGGCTGGGCATGCCTATAATCCCAGCACTAGGGAGGCTGAAAGCAGGAGGTTCACTACAAGTCCGAGCTGGATAGTGAGACCATATACAAACAAACAAACAAACAAAAAAGGTAAGTAGAAGAATAGGGCTTTGAGTCAGATCTCTGTGATTCTCGATATTTCTTTCCCCTGTGACACTGTGATATGGGTAGCCATCACCCCAGTGACCACCATCCCTGGCATCGCTCTCACTACTGTTATAATGATTATCCTTGTTATTAACATCACCAGAACCAAATGCACACTTCTGAGTCCTCTGAAGCTGTCAGCTAAAATGAACCTCTCCTCCCTTTGGTTGTGGCTGTCAGGCAATTTGTCCCAGCAGTGTAAAGCTCACCAACACAGAGGTCTCTGGCAGGATCCTAAGATGAGGCTTAGAAGGTAGGGCCCGTGAAGCTACTGCCATTGTCACGGGCTTCGTGTTTAGAGAATGTCCCTGTGGGTCGCTGCTGGTGCGTGGGGGTCTGTCCTCTCTGGAGCATCAGCTTCACTCCCCTGGGGTTCTCCTCTTTTTCATTCCTTCCTCCAACACCGTTTCCCTCTCTTTCAGTCAGTCAGATTCCATGCCCTCCTCCTCTCCTTGGAGTACTATTTCTCACCCTGAGACCTGAGCCTTACGTTTCAATACCACTTTTGCATCACTTGTTTGAAGTCCAGATCTTCTGGAATATACTAGGTTACCTGACTGGAAAAGTGTGCCAAAGTTTTGTCTTAAGTATTGTTAATATAATTTTCCCAATATCACATAGAAAGAGTTCTGTGTGTGTATGTTGGGGGGAGGGTGTTTGGGGTCCAGGGCAGTCCTTAGTGTGGCTAGGTTTAGAACTGTCCACCAGCCCTGAATCTCCTTCTTGGCGTAACCCCAACCCTAGAATTCATGGGTTTCTTCTTTTGTTCAGGTAAGCTGCGGTGCCTCACCTACAGATACCACACCACATGCAGGGGAGCCCTAATTCAGGGTTTTACAGATTCCCAGCATTGCTATCCCCACAGAGCACACTGTAAGCATACATGTACAAATGATTGATCTTGAAAGTACATGTGTGTGGAGGAGGGAGGAGCACATGTCAGTGCCTGGCTGCGTGCTCCTAGGCGTGTGTGTGTGGTTCCCTACACATGACCCTGTGTATGCAATGACTTGGATGAGTATGGTTCATAACTAGATGTCCCTGGAAAGACTGATGTGCTCATAGGAGAGGCTTTGGGGAGGTGACTGGATCATTAGGTTCATGCACTGATGAGCTTATAGTTATGATGTTGGGAGGTGAAGCCTGGCTTGAGGAGTGGGCCATGGGGGAAGGCCTCTCAGGGCTTAGAAGGGCCTAGTAGGGCCTAGCAAGGCCTATCGCCCTCTCTCCTCCCTTGAGTTTGCTCTCTGCTTCTTCTGTCCTTGCCATGAGTTGTTTCTCCTCTGTGCTGCCCCTCTGTAGTGCCACCCTGTCTTGGAACCAGCCTATTAGGCACCAAAGCCTCTACAAACTACAAAAAAATCCCTCTCCTTTAATTTGTGGGTATAAGGTATTGTATCTCAGCAACAAGGAAGTGCTATAGTCAGGGCTTGGAAGGGAATGGATTTAATATAGGAATACAATTTATAGGATTATTTTATTTTATTTATTTATTATTTTTGGCAGAACCAGGGATTGAACTCAGGCTGTTACACTTGCCAGGGAAGTGCTTATTCCACTGAGCCATCTCCCCAGCCCCAATTTATAGGATTATTTTATAACATTTACTTGAACAGTCAAATGTAGAAGAGTACAAGAGATTTGTCCACACATTGCATCCCCAAAGAATCCCACGGGGGGGGGGGCTGGGATCCCATAGCAAAGTCCTGCATGAGTCCAGCTGAAGCCCGAGAACCCACGACAATGTCCCATGCAAGTCTGCATCAAGGGTTTGCATTGCTAAGGTCCAAAGGTCAGCGGTGGAAGCTAGAAAGTCTGCCCAGTGGGCTGAAGGATCTGCGCCACCAGACTGTGGGATCTGCACCAGAGCTCTGGCCTCCTTAAGGGCCAGAGCTCCTCTGGAGAGAACTGCAGCCATCCTCAGCAACAGTGAGGACCCAGCTCCTCTGATGATAAGGATGGCCGAGTTCATGCCAGGAAAACCACAGCGACAGCTTCTGCAGGAGAATCAGCAGCACGCCATCTCCCTCTCCAGTTTGGCTTTTATGCCCCTGCAGCACTCCTCAGGTGCCTTCTCCATCCGGGACCACGCTGACTCAGCTCGGCTGGGTGGTACATGTTGCCCGTGTGTTCATCCACCACGGAAAGCAACTGAAATGGGGAGAGGGGCAGGAACTTTGGGGTGGGGCAGGCCTGGGGGCTGGTTCTGCCTGCCTGTCCCTCACCCTGACCAAGACTTCCTGCCAGCAATCTGTATCAGGGCAGTTAAGCATGGGTCAGGCGTCATTTGGCTTGGGTTCCAGTCCTGTCTGGGTAGTTGATTATCAGTGGAACCTCAGGTCCGTTGCATGGTGTCTCAGCCCTCGGTTTCCTCCTTGTGAAGTGGGGCTGATAATCACACCGATCTCTGTGATGCTGTGAGGGTCCAGTGAGACCAATGAAGTGCTTATTTCAGCCTGCAGGGTAAACTGGAATAATCACAGCCGCACTCCTTAGCACAGTGGACGGGGCTGGTAATTGCTCACAGCCCCTTCCTTCTTTCTCTGTGGCTGTGTCTGAGGAGAGGCAGTCACTCCTGACCTACTTAACTCCACCGCCCTTCTGCAGCAGTCTGACCCTGAGACATCTCAGTCTGCTCACGTGGACAGAGGACCAGCTATTGGTGCCACTGGCCCGGCCCTGTGTGCAGGGGTCAGCCATGTCTCCGTGGCTGTCTCTGCTCTCCACGCCTGAATTTCCAATCTAATAACTTGGCCTGGTGACCTCGAATTTTGCTGTGTGAGTGGATTTCTAGGCTTTTCCCAGCTGTGAGCCCCTGCTGGGAGCAGTCTCAGGCCAGGACAATTTTCTCTTCACTACCAGCAGGAGGATGTCAATATGTAAGGGCTGATCAAAAAGTACAGTGTATTTAAATGTTAAAAGCTGCATTGCAGTAAAAGAAACGCTGCTGCTAGGTCCTCGTCAGAGCACTCCACCCTGCTTTGCACACCTTCATTCCATTGCTCCTACCTCTTTCTGGAGCGGTTCTCAGAGTCCTGCTTCACCAATGTGTTTATGAGGTGTGATCAAAGATACGGTGAGCACTGTGCCAAAGTGCCACCGTAGGAAGCAGGCTTGGAAGAGCGTGTGGTGTGCCCCACTCACCCTGCTCCCTGGATCTGGGGCTGTGCAACTTCTAGAGCACCCGAAGCCAGCGACCCCGAGAAGCGAGCGTCCGCATCGGTTCCGGACACTGAGGCAGTCATGGCAGCACAACTAGATGCTCCTGGAGGAGGGCCTACAGAGGGATTTGGAGATGGGCTGCAGTGTGGGGACAAGTGTGTCTGGAGGGAGGAGAAGTGTTTTGAGGAGGAATAAGGGCACTATATATTTTACTGTAATAAATTTTAAAAAATTTAAGCTTTCACCTTATTTTTCAGCCACATCTCACACTCAAAGGACAGGCACTGTTGGCTTCCTGGGTTCCATTCTGTATCCAGGACTTGCTGAGGAGTTCAGCTAGCCCAGTAGGGTCTCAGTTTAATGGGAGCCCTGAGGTTCCCACACTTCCCAGTCGGGACCAGGGTCTCAGTGCATAGTCTTGGGTCCCCAGAGCTGGGTGTGCTCTCGGAGAAGGAGTTAGGTGCATGATGGGAGAGGGTCAGAGCTGCCTTGCTTCTTACCTTGGGGTGCTGAGCACAGAGCAGATACAGGTACAGATCCCTGAGGAAGCATTTCAGCTGTCAGAGGCTCCACCTTCTCAGGCGACCCCAAAGCTCCAGTCCCCTCACCATTTCATCCCATTAGACGCAGTTACATGGGAAATGTCCCCGCTGGAGTGTGAGGGACCTGAGCGAGGATCCAGGTCCTTCTCCTTACCCATGAGACAGTGGGAGACACCACCAGAGCACCCTGGCCTCTGGTGAGGGTAACTATCTGCTTCATGCATTTGTGTGGAGACTGAAGTGACATGACACGTGGGTGTGTGAAGGGAGAGCATCCAAGGATGACAAAAGTGACAGTACTGAATAAACCAAGAGCTGGTCATGAAACCTTGTTCTACAGCTGTGTCATGATGTGCATCTGAAAGTAACTTTTAATTCTCTTATTCCCTGAGCGGGGATGAAAGTTGGGAATAGGAGATGCCCTGATGCTGCTTCCCCTCTGCTCTAGGGCTTCCATTAATCCATTCTGCAGGTCCTCTCTGTCCCCGATGAGCATGCCAGGTCCTTTACTATTTTTTCTAAATGTGTTTGATTGTTGCAGGGTCTTACTATGCAGCTTGGACTCATGATGATCTGCCTGCTTTCAGCCTCCCCAGCACCGGAATTACAGGTATGTGCCACTAAATCTGGACTCTGGGGCCGACTCAGCATGCCTGGGGCTTGGGCTGGCACAGTGTGTGGTGCCAGGGATCGAACCACGATCCCTGTGTTTGCCTAAGCAGGTGCTTTAGTCCACTGAGCTATCTTGCCGGACCCCCTTTACTCTCGCATCAGGTATAATAAAAAGTTACAGAGAATTCTTGGTGTCTCTCTTTTCATCCCAAACTTTGGGGAACAGGGTCTTTTTAGGGCCCCGTCTATAGCAACAGCAGCAGTCTATGCTCCTGTTACTACTGAACAGATTCAAGCAAATGCCTGCTACACAAATACCAGTCTTGCGTAGACTGCTTCAGGGAACAGTGGATGCTACTGCTACTGGATCTCTTTTTGCTTTTCTCTCTTCTTTCTTTCAAACATTTAATGTTTGTTATGGCTTGGATCTAGACATCCCTACAAAGGCTTAGGCAGTCACAGGATGGGAGTTTCAAAGGGGGGCTGGATGCGGGTGTGAATGTGGACAGAGAGGGTGGATAATGGGAGCCCCACCGTGCGAATGATTGGCAGCAGCCAATAGGTTTGAAGCCTGGAGGGAACAGAAAGGGCCAGGAAGCAGGCGGGCTTGCTGTTCCTGCTACTCCTTGCCCTCTGCTGTTTCCTGCCTGCTGACTGCAGGCTGCTTCCTCTCTGCCTTGCTCCTGTGCTGTGCTGCCCTGCCAGGGGGCCAGTGGACTATGGTCTGAGCCCTCTACAAACTGTGAATGCAAATAAATCTTTCCACCTTTAGCTTTGGGTGTTAGGTGTTTTATCTCAGGAATGAGAAAACTAAGGCAGTCTTTTTTTTAAAATTTTTTTTTTTTTTATTTTAGTGCAGGGTCTGCAGGTTCTCACTATACAGATTAGATTTGTAGTGATCCTTCTGTTTTCATCCTCCCAAGTGCTGGGTTACAGGTGCACACCACCACGCCCAGTCTCAATGGCTATCTCAGCATGCCCCAGGAGCAAGACCAGCACAGCATGCTGGAGATCAAACGCCCGGCCCCCGCATCTACCTAAGCAGGCCCTTTAATCCACTGAGCTATCTGACCAGCCCTAACTCAGGCAGTCTTGAAACAATAGAGGTACAGAAAATTCCAAAGACTAATACAGAGGTTGGGTTACCTTACACCAGTTTACCCCACAATTCAGCCTCACATACCTGTGGTGCAGCATCCAAATCAAGAAGCTGACAAGCTGACATTGTACAGTGCTGGGTATGTCTTCTGTGTCATTTGTCACTACGTGGATCCCTGTGGCTGCCTTCCCAGAGCGCTTCCATTTGCACAGTGACCCCTGTTGTGCTGCCTTTTATGGTTACATCTTCTCTGCAAGCCCATCTTTCCTGCCCCTTAGCAGTGGCTCATCTGTGTTCTAGACCGGGAGTATTTCAAGAACAAAAGGAGATGCTGTTGGCAGCCCTAGCTGGGACAACCAGCCTAAAGTGGGACGATTAGCCCTCGATGTGGAGTGCTTCGCTCTGAATGGGGTGATGGCAAGTGTGGGTGGGCTGGAGTAGGCAGTGACACCTTCCTGACACTAGTTGTCCTGAGGACACATGCCCTTCAGGAGCTCCTAAGAAGTTCCCCTTGTAGTGCAGCCCTAATATAGCCCTCGGCAGCCTCTTCTGTCCTGGGCTGTGTGCCTTAGCACCTCCCACTTCCTACCAGCCCCCACTTGCACGGGGATGGGGCAGCTTCTACTCCCGGAGCTCCCTGCAGTTTGTGCCTGTACCGACCCCCTGTGCTCCCACGGCACCAGGTCGCTCCATCACCCTGCCTCATCACCCCAGCCTCCACTGACACTTCACACATATCTTGATGAAAGGCCGGGGTTCTCAGTGCCTGGGATGAAGCTCTCCTCTGTCTCGCTGCACTGGGGTCTTCCACCTCCTGTCTTCAGTGTTGTGCAGGACTGAGGTATCCAGGTTGGTGACTATGAGTGTTACCTGCTCTTGACCTGGCGTCCTGAGGTGGGGCTTAGCATTGTCAGACTTCACAGCTGCATTCCTTCTATGATTTAGGCATTTCAAAATCAAATTCAAAACTATTTTTCTTTGCTTTTCTCCCTTGGATGGCCTCCTCTGGTGCCTTGGCCCAAGTTAAGCACAGCCCTAGTCACAGATCTATATGAGGAGGCTAGTGTACTGACAATCTGTTGAATGATCCAATTCAGTTGTTTTAGTTTCTTAGTGTGGTCAGAGAACACTTAGCCTTTGATTAGCTCTTTGCATGTTAACTAATATTATATATAAGCAAGTGTGTGTGCTTCTTTTTTCCTAGAGAGAATGTTCCCTGTCACCCTGAGGGTGACTGCATGATTCTGTCCTTGCTCTGCTTCCATTTCTTTAGTTCTCTTCATGTGTTAGTTTTTCTTAACTGGCTGGCACCTTGCTGTACTTTTCCAAGAGGAGAGTCCCGCAGCAGAAGGTGTAGGTAGGCCCTATGTGGTCAGCCATGGTGCCCACTGTGGAAGTCACTCTCTTTGGGACATTCTTTCTAGTTTCCCAGTCAAAAAAAAAAATCTTTTCAGTTCTCCCAGCATTCTTAAATGCTTCGGTCTAATCCCAGCTTCACACTTCTTGTGTAGTAGGAAACTTACATGTCACTTTGTTAGAGTAATTGCTCCTTGAAGGCGAAGAGCATGCTTTTTTCTTCTTGGATCCACCTCAACACAATAATGCCTTGCATGCAATAGATGCTCCAGAAAAGCTTGTAAAAATGAAATCTGTGTGATCTTAGGCAAGTCATTGTCCCTCTCTGGTCATCTTTGATTCAGATCTGTAAAATGAAGGGGTACGTAGGGTTGGGGAAAGTGATCTTAAGATTCTTTTTAGTTCAAGAACGTTTCAAAGAAAGTAGCTAAGTCCTTTGATAGCTCTACTACTTCTGAAGATGTCATCTGGAACCAGTATGTGTCCGCTGTAGCCTACCCTGAGAGAGACTTGTAAAGCGGCCTTCTGCAGTGCTGACGCTGTCTCTGGGCTTTACAGCACAGGCATGCGCGCTCAGCTGCCACGTGACGCAAACCGAACATGGCCACTGCTGGCCAGCGAAGCAACCAAGGGCCAGAGGGGAATAGCGAGAGCCCCAAACCCACACAAATGTGTGTGCGTGAATGTGCGCCTTCCTTGCTGAAAAGGGAAAACTTTATACAGGGAGAGATGATACGTAAGGAAGTAAGAGACCCAAATGCACGGCAGAGATTTTGAGAGAAGAGGGAAGGGGGAAGGAAGGGAGGGAAGAGGAGGGGGAGAGAGAGAGAGAGAGAGAGAGAGAGAGAGAGAGAGAGAGAGAGAGAGAGAGAGAGAGAGAGAGAGAGAGAGAGAGAATGCCCCACTCCATGCCCTCACCTCTTCAGATGTCAGTCTGTCACATACTGCTGCTGTCCCTTGCTTACTTACGTTAGCTTTTCCTTAGCCTTGGCTGTTATTTATAACTTAAATACTATTGCTTAGGTGCAAGAAATTTTCTATGACAGCTTGTATGAAAAACCTTCATAAGATAAACTCATTTGCATCTTATTTCCTGAAAAAAGAAAGGAAAGGAAAGACATACTGTCCCTCAGTAACATCCCCCAGTCTTTCTAAAATAAACCTTTCTTCTTAACTATTCCTGAATGGATATCTCGATCTGCTTCACAGGCATGTAGAAGTGTTGATGCTAATTAAGGAAAAAGAAAAACACAAGTAATTAGGAAATATACTAAAAATCTTATGTTTGTTATAGAACCGAAGAGTTAAAGAAAACATGCTTTACCAGGAGTTATTTAGTGGCTACATCAATGTATTCGAAGAAAGGGGTGGCGCATTACTGAGAAAATGTATGAAGTTGGGCAGTTAGAGAATATCTGAGTTATAGATAGTGATAGAAAATATCACAGTTCAGTTTTTAAATTCTAAATCTCATGCTCTGTGCTATAAGATTCTTAATATTTGGTGGTAATGACAATGACATATTTAATTTTTCTTTTTTAGGTTTTTTTTTTTTTTTTTGACAGGGTCTCACTATGCAGCCCACATTCACAGTGATCTTCCTACTTCTTGCCTCCCTAGTGCTGGGATTACAGGCGCGCGCCACCACGCCCGGACTCCATCGCCGGCTCAGCACACCCTAAGGCGGGGGCCAGCGCGGCATGCAGAAGCAGGGATCAAACCCTGGGCGCTGCGCTTACCTAAGCAAACGCTTAGTCTGCTGAGCTATACCGCTGGCCCTTGACATATTTAATATTGAGGTTTATCTAAATTTGTAACTTCCTGGCAGATAAAGAAGTAAACCTCATTTCACCGGATAAGAAGCTTTTGTACCTCTCATGTGTCAGTATTCACTTTAGACAGATTGTTGTGAAGTCAGCCCCCACTGCCACCCCCAGTGCCCTGCAGGGTCCCCGCTGTGTGTGCGCGTCCGTGCCGGGGTCTGTTCTTGCCCTGGCCGACTCCAGGACAGGGCGATGGAGGCCCCCGTGCACCGTGGAGGGTGCTGTGATGGTACCTGGCTGGTGAGGTGAGGGGACAGACAGGAAGAGGGGGACCGCAGAAGGCAGCCTGGAGAAGCCAGGCAGGCTCCTCACTGCTCTGTCACCTGGACACAGGTGGCCCAGGGCCAGGAGGCTGAAGACAGCCGTGTCCTGGAGACTGTGGTGGTGCAGTGGGGGAAGAAGCCACTGGGCCGAAGGTGGGATAGAGGCAGAGCAGAGGTGAAGGCCAGCCTGTCACGGGGGTCCTTGTGGAAGTGGCTCCCACTGTACTTGTGCGGACTGCTGGGCCAGGGGTTCTCGGCCCTACTGCGTCGTGAAAACCACCTCCTGGTCCTGATTCTATGAGCAGAGATGTAGCCTGGGCCTCTGCACAGTGCAGGAAATTCCTGGCAGTAGTAATTCATTGCTAAGGACAAATTGTTTTGACATTTGTTAAATGACAAGAAGGACTTGACTCACAACAGTTGACACAGGGGAGAGAGCTGGAGATTAACTCTGAATCCAGCAAGAACAAAGGGATTTACAGCAAAGGAGGAAGAGAGGAGGCTGACAGGTAGACAGCTGAGGAGACCTAGCTGTGAGGTACTGTTAAATGTCTTCTGCTGAGACTGTGTGGGTCAGGCCAAAGGCAGAATCAGATGGGCAAGAAGACAAGCTTGGAGGAGCCCATGACGTGGGTTAAGGACAGGTCCTTATCCGTATATTCAGAATTGAGCTTTGGGTGGGCAGAGAGGACCCATGACAGTGTCCTGCTCACCGCTGTGCCCAGGCCTGCTGTGCACTCTGAGCAGCCACTCAGGAAGTGTGACATTCCCGAATGAGCGGCCTTGAGTGGGGTGCTGGAGCAGCAGCAGCATGTTCAGAGGAGCGGGGAGCAGCAGACGCGGTGGGGGCAGGAGGCTGGCAGGGAGGAGTAGCTCAGGAAGGAGCAGTCACCGTGAACCCCGTAACAGCACTTCTCTGCCTGGTGCACATCACCTAAGTGTTTGGGGCCTCAGTTTCCTCAGAGGCATGATGGTAGGAGATAGCATGGGATAGAATGACAGCACCTGCTGAGCACTGTCCCCTGGACCCAGGCGTGAGAAGCAGGCAATCTGGAGAGGAGGCTGAGAAGACACAGCATCCTACCTGTATTTGTCTCTTCCTGCCCCCACCACAGCAGCAGCAACAGCAATGCTTAATAGATGACTGTTGTTTACAATATAAAATATGATCCCTTGGTCATATTCATAGGGATGAATGTGCCGAAGAACTAACCTGCTCTCATTTTTGCCTTAGCTATCTGTGGAGTCTGACAGGGAACCAGCTTTTCAGGGTTAGATTTGAGGCTCCTGAGTTGGTCTGTCCAAGGTCAAATTCTGGCTCCTCTATTCACTGACAATGGAGTAGTGGTTGAAACTCTGTGGTCCAGTTGTGTGGCTGAAGTGAGTAGCAAATGTGGGATGCTCAGCAAACAGCCTGGTGATTATTGGCTAAAAGTTAGGCTTACTGGTGTGTATTAGGTGCTACGCCACCAGAACAGGTCACTGCAGACTTTGTGGCTTAAAACTTTTTTTTCTGCTCTGTAGGAGCTTAACATGGGTCTGACCGGGGTAAGATCAAGGTGTGGACTGGGCTGTGGGCCAGTTGCAAGGTGAGGGAAGACTTGCTGTCATTTCTGTGCCTTTCCCAGCTTCCAGCGATGGCATGCATGCCAAGGGTGGCGTGCATCTTGGTCCACCCTCCAGGCGCTTTCTCAGCCACAGCCAAGGAGGGCCCTCTGCCTTGAGGATGCTGCTATTAGATCTCAAAGTCCTCCACCAAATCTGCAGACAGGCCTCGCCAAGTGAGACAATGCAGGTGGGTCGTGCGCTCCAGAGAGAGTGATGTGGTGTCTGGGGGCCACTGTCCGGCCTACTGCAGGATGCACCCATACTGGAAGATTTGACTTTGACTGAGGGAAAGGCAGATGAGATGTGTCATGCAGGGGCCCAGCATGCTCGGGTACTTGGTTGGCAGTTACCATGGTGCATCTGAGAGCGCTCTGACATTCAGATCAGTGGACCAAGACAGTTCCTTCTGATGTGGGTGGACCTCTCAGTCAGCCGAAGCATGTTCAGAGCACAGAGGCTGGGCCTCTTGATCGAGAGGGGAGTCCTCCTGCCTGGCTGTTGAGATGCAATGTTGGTCTCCTGGCCTTAGATGGAACGTACATCTCTGGCTGCCTTGGGTCTCCAGCTTGTCACCTGCAGATCTTAGGGCTTCTTAAGTCATATGAGCCAATTCCTGTAAATTAATAAATAAGCTTTGCTTCTGGGGAAGGTGGATGCACTCCCAGGTATCACAGCATCACCCCCTCGTCAGAACCTATCAGAGAAGATCTGGAGGGCTCGTGTGGTGTGTGTGAGGGACGCCAGGGCAGGCCTGCCCCTTGCTGTCATGAGGACCGCAGTTGAGCAGGCTATTGAATGAATGGTCACGGACAGATCTTGACCTGCAGGCTGTGATGGGGAGAATGTAGGGAGCTGGCACTGTCCTCGTGAATAATGCAGGAGATGAATTTAGGTGGGGAGTTGTGTGGTGGGGCCACATGGAATCTGTGTAGTGAGATGCAGAACATAACATGAAATATAATAGAAAGTCCCAGTGCCAGGTGTGAGGTACTGGAGGTAACGTGTAGTTTTTGCACACCTGGCTCCAGGGATACTCACATGCTAATGCCTATGTGTGGCTGCAATGCCTGCTGGGCACCTGGGTAACCCATGTGCAATGCTGTGGTCCCAACCATGGAGCTTCCCCAGGCCTGAGCTGTGGCCTCAGCCCTGCGCAGCCCTGCGGCTGCTCTGCTGGGCACCTTTGGGGACACATCAGGGTTGGGGCATGGGGACGACAGATGGTGCTGCCCTTGCTGACAGGAACAGGCTCTACTCACATGCAGGGACACCAAGAGCTGGGTCCTGGCGGGCTCAGTGCCAGCCAACTCCTGGTTCCCATTGCTTCCTGCTCTCCAAGCAGTGCTCTGTGGGCTGCGTGTCTTCTCAGCTCCTCCCAAAGTCCCTTTCTCCACAGGGTCAGACAAAACCCTAAGGCCAGATCTTCCCACCTATAACCCTCTTCTCTCTCCCATGTGTCATGTGAAAAGGGCCCCTGCCTTCTGTGTTGGTCATGGATCTCGAAGCTGTGGGTTCCGGGGCAAAGAGCGCAAGTGATTGAGCCCAGGGGGAGCCGAGGTGGGGTTGGCTAGCATGGCTCGGTCCCATGCTTGGGGTAATAGCAGGGTGGCTGGCACACAGGAAATGGGATGAGAAAGCTCAGGCTGGCAAGCAGCAAGACACACATTTTCAGGAGGATGGAGAACACTATTAGCATGACTGATTGGGGTCAGGGACAGTAAGGAGGAGAGAGACCAGGTCAAGTTAGGGGGGCTGGAGTCCACAGAATCTCATGCTGGCGTGGCAGGAGGTCACCGACATTTCCCAATGACTTCATCTGAGTTACTTTCTCCTCAGCCACAGTACCTGACATGCACAAGCTAAAGGAGGAGAGGCTTGTTTTAGCTCACAGTTTGTAGAGGCTTCAGTCCAGTCAGCTGGCTCTAAGGGAGGGCAGCAGAACAGGGAGGCCTGGCAAAGGAGAAACAGTTCATGTTGTGGCAGGCAGAAAGCAGCCAACAGCAGCATGGGAGCAGTAGAAGTGGCAGCCAGCCTGCCTTCTCCCTTGCCCTTTATGTTCCATTCAGGCTGTAAGCCTACGGATTGCTACCTCCCATGCCCAGGGTGGGGCTTCCAATAGCCACACCCCCAATCCCAGCGTCACAGTTTCTTTTTCCTTCTTTTTAAAAATGTATTTAGTACTGGATCTGCAAGGTCTCACTACACAGCTTGGACTCATAGTGATCCTCCTGTTTTCGGCCTCCCAAGCACTGGGATTATAGGTGCACGCCACCACAACCAGCCTCAGTCTAATGTCAGCATGCCCCAGGAGTAGAGCTGGCACAGCACACCAAGCATCGAACCCCAGCCACTGTTCCTGCCTAAGCAAGTGCTTTAGTCTTCTGAGCTATCTGGCTAGCCCCTGAGCTATCTGCTCCCCCCCACTTTTAATGTTTTTGGTTGTTATAGGGTCTCACTATGCAGCTCAGACTCATGGTGAGCCTCCTGTTTCCAGCCTCCCAAACGCTGGGATTACAGGCATACACCACTATGCCTGGACTCTGGCTGGTTCAGCCTGTCCTAGGGGTGGAGTTGTCATGGCATAAGGTGCTGGGGATTGAATCACAGTCGCTGCACTTGCCTAAGCTTGCTGAAACAGGCGCTTTAGGCTAGTGAGCTGTCTTGCTGGCCCTCATCACCGTCTCAGTCCACAGCCACACACCCTAATCCAGCCACCTTCAGAACTCTGCACCTATATCCCCATGAGACTTCGTGGGAGACATCCAGATATAAACCATAACAGTGGGAACTATGCCCAGTTAACTGGCAGAGAAGCTGAGGTGCAGGAAAGATTCTCAAATTCTCATAAAGCTTGTAATAGGTCACAGCAGGACCAGGAGCTGGACAATGATGTCCTCTGTGTGGAGAGGGAAGAGCCAAGGCTCAGAAAAAACCAATATGGATCTTAAGCCCACATGCAGTGCAGGTGCCTTGTGGCTGTCCACCTGCCAGCCCCACTCTACAGGGAGAGCAGTGATCCCAGCCTGAAGCTTTGGGAGGACAGGACTTGGAGGTGCAGTGATGTCTCCCAGCACATGTTCCTATGAGTCAGCATGACAGGTAAAGGTCGTGGCGGCAGCGAGGGAGGACTTCCCATCTGCTGGTGTTCAAATTCTTCAGCCAGCCACTCTAAAACTGAGATGCATATTTAATAAGCTGACTCTCTGCAACAAAGCAATTTAATTCACTGATAATTATGCAGATCTACTTTGCTCTCAGGATGCCAGCTTCACTCAGGGTGTCCTCAATTTGGCATACTGAAAACCTCTACATTTGTCTTGGGCATAGACATTCCCAGAGATGTGATCATTATTTTGGAAATGTCAGGAATTCAGTGTCATGCAAAAATACCACCTTTTTACTAGGTTGGCAGTTAAAATTCAGTATGCTCAGTTCAACCCACACTTCATTTAAATTGTGAAGAACTTTTTAGTGTATGTCCTACATAGGACATAGAATATACTCTTATTAAATGTTTTTATTAAATAGTCAAATATATTAGTTATTTTCTATTTTTACTTACCAAATGTGGCAACCTAGTTAATCCACAGTGAATTAGGATTTCTAATTGGTCCATAGATTCCAGAATACACAGTGGTAAAAGGAACTGTTTTGAGTGAAGTTTAAAAAAAAAGGGTCAGTGAGATAGCTCAGCAGACTAAGCGGCTGCTTATGCAAGCACAGGAACCAGGATTCGATCCCTGGCACCACATCATTTTCCCCCACACAACCCCCTGCCCAGTGCATGGTGAGCTGGCCACTGATTCTAGGTGTGATGGTGCACATCTGTAATTCCAGCACTGGGAAGGCTGAAAACAGGAGGATCACTATGAGTCCGAGCCATATAGTGAGACTCTGCACCAAGTACATAAAACAAAACAAAACTGAGAAAGTGACTTTCATAGTTGTCAGAGTAATGGGGATGCTTTCTGTGTAGGACAGAAGGGGCCTTGAGGATGCAGTCCCTGTCCTTGTGGAAGAGCTGTGCACTTGGAGTCGGCTTGTACTGACCTCCTGTTTGGATCATTATGGGCCAATCAGATCTGCTTCTGAGGACTGAGATTCAGGGAGAGAGAGCTTCTCATCTTTGCTAGTGCCGCAAACCAGGGAAAGGTCCACGGCATTCCTTCTTGTCTCTCTCAGGAGTTTTCCCTGTCTTATTCCATTTTCTACAGACTGAGTTTATTTCGGCTCATGATTTTGGTTCAAGGTCAAATGGCTGCCTCTCCTGAAGGCCTTCTTGCAGACAGAGGCCTGAGGTTGGTTTTGCTTGGTTTGGAGGCAGAGCTGTATTGGATTTCACTATGTAGCCCAGGCTGTCTTTGAACCCATGGCTATCTTCCTACTTCAGTCTCCTAAGTGCTGGATTATAGGCATACGCTACCAGCTTTCAACCTGGCTTTGCTAGCAGACCCTGTCTGGAGATGATCCACTAATCCATTCAATCATCCATCCATTAGTCCTTTCTTCACATGAATGAATTCACCCTTCATGAAGGTAGTGCCCTAATTTCCCCTGAAGACACCATCTCTTTGTCTCATAATGAGGATTGAGTTCAACGTGGATCTCGTTGGGGACCAGCCATTTCTAACTCTAGTGCTCCTCTTCTCTCTGAGATTACCTTTAGCCCACTGAGTTTTGTGACTTAAAATTAAAGAACATGGAGAAAGGTGCTCACCCCAGTGTGCACTGCAGGGGCCAGAGGGCATCCTCTCCGGGGACTGCATGCTTGTTGCTCTAGCCCTCCCCAGTGCCACTCATTCCTGCTGGCCACACTAAGTCCTGTCTTCCTCCTAACACCCTTTTCAGTGGTCCCACATGTTTTAAAAAAGGGACTGATTTTCTGGCTCTCAAGGGTTTGCTCAAGTGAAATGTGAGGCAAGGAAGAGTGGGGCGTTAGTGGAAACTGGGAAAGAGCTTTCTTTTCAAAGCATCCCACTGTGTGCCCCCTTAGTAGCTTCCTAGGTGCCTTTAGTACCAGAGCCCCATCAGACAACACCCTCTGTGAGGCAGGGTGAAGAACCTCTCAGGACGCATGGGTCAGCTGAGGTGACTGCTCTGGACACTCACGTGCGACACACTCTTGTGCTGCTGCCTGCTCTGGGGCCATGCTGCTTCCCAGTGGACAGCCGGCCTCTGAAGGAAGGCCTTGCCCTCAGCTTTGCCTCACTGTGGCCTCCTCCCCTAAGGCGAAGTAGTAATGCACACAGAAGGACTCTAGAGCAAGCACAGCTGAGTGATAAGAAAGCACAGTGACCGACAGGGACACAGTGACCCGATGGTCCCCACATCACAGTGGGCTCAGGAGCCACAGGAGCTCTGCTTCTCCTTCATGCTCACTGTCCCCTCTGCTGGGAACCTCCTTGCCTTGATTGTTTTGTTCACTTGTCTAACATAGTCTGAAGGTCGCTTCCTCTGGGCAGCTCTCATTCTCTCCAGCCTCACTGTCACAGCTGAGCACGGGTGCTGCTCTAGTTCTCTGTGAACTCTTGTGTTCAGGTATCTGTGGTGCGGTGCCTGTTAACACTTGTCAGTTTATGCATCTGCTCTGTGACCAAGCCTTGAGCCTCAGAAGGGCCAGGCTGGCGTCTTCCCTGTAAATACAGCACATGGCAGGTGCTTAGAGGTAAGGAAGCCACCAGTTCATCCCTACATTCCTAGTCCAATATAGACACTACATGCTTTCCTGTTGACGTTTTAGTGGCCAAACTGTGTCTGAGGAATAGTAGCCCAGTGGATAATGAAGTATGAGCCTGGTGACTGCATGATTTGCTAGGACTATCAAACCCTAGATAATCCAAGCTGATAGGAGAATGAGGCCATAGGCAAGGGGAAAAGCTTTCTCCTTCCATTCCCTCAAGTCTTGAGTGGCTGGCTGTGCATAGCCGTTGGAACTCCAATTCCAAGCCAGCTGTGAGCAAGAGCCTGCCCGATGGGCCCAGTGTGAGGGGCATGCGGTCAGGCAAAGACAGGAAATTCGCTGAAGCTGAGCGTGGAGAAGCAGGATGTGTCCTGGGTACTGGATGCCAAGGGGCACAGCAGCTCCACTGCCTGTGACATGTGGCCCAGTGATCATCCAGACGCTGGGAAGCATGGGAGGGAGTCTGATCCTCTGTGGGAAAGCTGTCAGGGGAGGGGAGGGACACTGCAAGTGACGGGTATTTCCTTATTCCTGTTATGAGGGAAAAAAGCAGACAGGGCAGAAAGAGCTGCCTCCTCTCCCTGAAATCAGGAAACATTTTCAAGTAACTGTACCTGTGTCCCCTCCTCTTTGGATACTGGGTGACACAGGAAAGGACATAAAGCCCAAAGGTTAAAAAGTCCAATATAGACACTACATGCTTTCCTGTTGAAGTTTTAATGGTAAAGGCATAGAATCAACTTATTTTAATCAGTCATCAAGCAACATAAACCAGCAGGTATCCCTATATCAAACATTAGAATTTTACAATTGGAAAATTTGCTGAGAAAAATATTTAATATCTATTTCTGGTCATGGGCTATGTGCTTGCGATGGAAAGGCCTGCATGCGTTGGAAATGCACACGTCCCAGATGGCAGCCTGGGGACTGGAGACGAGCCAGCCTGCTGGAGTCTCTTGTCCTCAGGACCTTCCTATCAGAGAAATAAAAACCCACTTGGGCAGGCAGCAAGTTGAGTGACGCCGGTCTTCTCGCCACTTCTGAGTTGGCAGCCTGGTGCTGTCAGAGCAGCCCTACAACTCACAAATACTATAGAACATTTTGAAGGTACAAACAAGAAAAAAAAAAAGAAAATTAAAATGCATCACAACTACCCACTTATTATCACTTTTCTAAGTACTGTTTGAATGTGTGTGTGTGTGTGCGTGTGTGTTACATTGAACTCTTATTAAAGTACTGGCAAGGCCTGATGCTTGCCAGATAGATACTATACTAGATAGATACTAGGTGTGTGTCTATCGGCTTTTAAAAATGACATCACAATCATTTTCCTGTGACGCCAGTATTGAAGGAAATCATTTAAGGTGTCTACTGGGCATTTCTGTGTGGACATGAACTATTCCTCTTTGCTCCTCTGTTGTGGACCTTTATTTTGTGTCCTACTTGTCACTATTTTATCATTGTTTAAACAATTCTAAAAAAATAATTCTTTCAGCCATATTTTTGTGTATGGTCATGATTATTTATCTAGGAGCAATTCTTTAGAGTTGCAAAGTCAAAGTGTGTGCAACCATTTGAGGCTTTCTTAGGCTCTGATGTACAGTAGTTCCTCTGGGGTGAGGTGGGAACACGCTGGAGGGAGGGTTCTTGCTCAGCTGAGTAGCTGTGGTATGGTAGTGCTTCATTTTATTATTATTGTTAGTATTATTATTAATGTATTTAGTATGGGGTCTACAAGGTCTCACTGTACAGATCGGACTTGTAGTGATCCTCCTGTTCCCAGCCTCCCCAACAGTGGGATTACAGGTGTGTGCTGTCATGCCCAGTCTCAATCTCTGTCTCAGTGTGCCCCGGGGGCGGGGCCAGCACAGAACGCCTAGTATGAACTCCTTTAGTCTGCTGATCTATCTGGCTGGCCCTAGCACTTGCTTTTAAAGTAATAATGCATTTAGGACATAGTAACAGTGTCACCACCTACCGAGTGCTCCTGTGTGGCAGGCCCCGGCGACAAGCTTTCCGCATGCACCAGATCCCTGAGCCTGGGGCTGAGGAGATGGCTCAGTAGAATAAGCACTTGCCTGGCAAGCACAAGGGCCTGAGTTCAAACCTCAGTTTGGAAAAAAAAAAATCCCTCAGCCTCACATGATGAGGAAGGGAAGGGCTAATTAATGATCAGTGTCCCATCTGGGGTGAAGAAACTAGAGCTTCAGATGGGTGACGAATTGCTCTGGACACCAAGCAGAAAGTGGTAGCTCTGGAACTGGTGCCCCAGGATGAGGACGCAATTGAGTGAGTGCTTTTATTTATTTATTTATTTTTCCAATAGAAATTTTATTTATTTTTAGCAATTTTATTGACAAGTAGCAATAAGACAGTTTTTGAAAAGTTTATTAGAGCTGTAACAATATGTAATACATTGTACATTGTCATCTTCCTACAGTTATTCATAGTACAAGATGCAAACATGATATTCTCTTCAGACAAATCTTTCCTGTCATTGAATTAAGAGAATGTAGCTGTATATCTACCTTAAATAGTTGGTGTATACAGAGATTTGTACCTTGGCTTTTTTATGAGGCTGGAATTCTTCAGATATTGACAGTATTTGTTTTCTTTTCATTTCCAGTAGGGTATATTTATATAATTACACTTTGTTGCTATATGAATTATGAACTTGGTCTGATCAACTACTTTTGGAATTTCAATTTATTTTAGGCAGATGTTTTCAAAAGTAGAACTCACATGAATGAATTTAGTTAATCTTCGAAGGCAAACAAGCAAGCAAATTAGCAGTATAGTGTGCCTGGGGAGAGTCACGGGGACAGAAAACTTTTTCTCAGGCTCTCCTAGAGAGCAAACTGGTCAAGCATTGGCCATGACTCATCCGCCTGGATGACACAGATAAAGGATCTACAGAGTAAGGTACAGGATTACAAGATAAACCCTGAGGGGACTTCACTGACCTAATCAGAAACAAAAACTACATCTTTTGATATGTAGTTCTGGATCTATCTCGGTCTTAACCATCCAGCAGAAAAGTATAAAAATGAGGTATATAACATGGGGCCATAATAATAAGTTGCGCTGTAAATGGCTATAGTCAACAACTTCTTCAGATTGCTCACTATTATTGTGGAATGCTGGACTGTGTTGGATTTTGTCACCTCGTTCAGGCACCTAAATTGGTTTAATGACAATGGAGTGCTCATCTTTGACAGGTCTAGACAGAAAAAGGGGTATACAAAGAAAGAATCATGATGTATGTGTATAAACAGTACAGTTAAGATAAATATGCTGTGCTTCTGCATAATTCTGGTCTCACTTTTCCTGTTGTGTGGTGTTACCTGTAGATCACTGGCATCCCTGGTGAGAGGTACTGCCTCAGCCCATGCAGTAACATAGAGGCAAAGCTGCAAACCTTTCATCTGACTGATGCTGTCATATGCTCCCTGTGCAGCCCTTAGCCTCCCTGCCGAGACCCACACTCTCGGGTCACAACTCTGCATTCTTCAGTCTCCTCCAGGCCTTTCTTATGTTTTGCTCTTTACACTGAGTTCCTTCTGCACGTTTGCTGCTTTTTCCCTGACTCTCTTTTCCATAGTTAACCCATGAGCACAAGTTCTGGCTTCTCATGTTGCTGCTTCAACAAGCGCAACTTCATGAGCACAGGGTGAGCTGCTTCATGTTTTCAGTGTATCATGGGGGACACCAAGGCAGAGATAGCATGGGGTAGGTCACTTCATGGCTGGGAAACAGAACTGGAGATAAGTGCTAAGTGTAACAGACCAGAGTGCACACCTGTTACTGAAGGCCATGCTTCCCTGACAACCCATATATTATTATTATTGTTATTATTATTATTATTATTCTTGAAGAACAAATAGCAATTAGGCAGTTTCAAGGCAAATTGACAGTTTTGATAAATTAATACTTTGCCAAATGTTTTTGTAATGTTTTGTTGTCGTACAAGGTGTGTACATGATATTATACTTACAGACATTATTATAACAGATGTCTCTAATCAGTGAATTAAGACAGTGTAGCTATATACTTATCTTATTTTTATAGATGAATTATATCACAGATTCAATAATTAATACTTTCTACCTTGTTATCTCCCTAGTGTTTGTCCACAGTACTAGAAACCAACATAATATCTCATCCAAACACTATTAGAGCGAGTGCTTTTAAGAAGGAGTCTGTGCGGGCGAAGGGAAGGTCTGCGAGGTGAACGAGGAGGAGACAGTTCACGCTGATGGAGGAGCGCGGCAGGCACGGTGTGCTGGAGTGCAGCGGGCCCTGCAGAGGTGCACAGGTGGAAGGCCTAGGCAGCAGAAGGCGGTGCCAGAGCCTTCAGCTGGGCCAGGCGGGCGCGGCATCGTCCCCCTGCTCAGAACTTTGGAGCCTGTAGCTCTGTAAAGTGCCCCGCAAGTTCAGGAATGACCCGCTGGATGCCAGGAGAAGGGGTGGTGACGAGAGGCACGGGATGGGACCGGCTTCCGGCCTCAGTCCTGCAGAGCCCCTAGCTATCCCGGTGGGCATGGCTCTGTGGTCAGCTATGAGTGAGCTGCGTGGCTCGTCTGGGATTTGTTTTTCATTAACTGGCTGTTCTTGCCCTGATGAGCCAGGTTTGCAAAGTAGTCTACAGACTGTCTCGAGCTATAAATAAGTGGTGTCTGTCTCTGGGCATGGGATTGGCTGGAGTGTCACAGCCAGAGAGCAACGAGGAGGAGGGGGTGGCCCGTGGTCTGGAGGGCGTGGCCTGTGGTCTGGAGGGTGTGGGGGGTGGGTGCAGGTAATTATGCTGCACAGGACCCAGGAGAGCAGGCCTGGACTTTGCTGGGAAGGTGAAAACTCCGACAATGGCCTGGGTCCCCTGAGGCATTTGTTACACTTTTTGTCTTAGCCCACTCTGCTTTAGCCACTTCTCTTGCCTGAAAATCTTCCTCAGGCAGTTACACAACACCCCACACCTCCTTCAAGGCTGCCTGAAATCTCACCTCTCCATGAGGCCTGCAGAGACCCCTTACCTCACAGGGTGGTCAGCTCCTCCTGCCCCCGGACTTGGGTCTCTTGCAGCGGCATCTCTCACCTCTGTGGAATGTCACTGATTCACTGCCCATACCTCTGTCCCCTCCCCACTCTGTGAGCACCTCAGAGGCCTGATCAGTGCCCACTTTATCCAGACTCTCCTCTCTGTTGTTAGAGCTGGTCTCTGCATGGCTGCCCTCAGCAGCAACTCCCAGCCGGTCTCACTGGCAGGAAATGGTAAGGGAACCTCGACAGAGAGATGGTGGTGGTGGTGATGTTTAACCAGAGGCCACAATCACATTGTTAAGGAAGAGCTGCAAAGCCTATGCGCTATTCTCAAATACTTCTGGAAACAGGATCAGAGCTGTCCACTGGCAACGTACCACGAAGACACACACACACACACACACACACACACATACTCAAGCTTTCCAGGAGCTATGTTAAGACACTAAAAAAAAAAGACACTAACAGTCAACAGGTGAAATTAATTTTAATAAATTAATTTACTATATCATAGCCAAATATTCTGACATGTAATGAATGTGAACATGATTAAGCAGATGTTGCACATTCCCCCCTCCACAAGAATTTCTGATCACTTTTAGCACATGTCCACTGGAGCTAGCCACATGTTAAGTGCTCAAAAGCCACAGAAACTAGTGGTCCTATGGGACCAGTCAATTCTAGAAGACCTGGCCCTGCTTTAAGAGATTCTGGGTGAGCCACACCTGCAACAGAGGGAGGGGTCCAGGAGAAGACGTGGGTGATGAGCTCTGTGGAGGGGACTAGCTGTTAGTGGGACAGAGCTTGGTGAGTCATGAAAAATCAGGTCACATAGAATACGTCATTGGAAAATAAACATGGATGCATGTTTAGCTTTCTCTGTTTTTGGAGAAATAAACCAAGCTAGCATTAAAGTTTTATTTATTACAGTTAAATTAATAGAAATGAAAAAAGGTTGTTTTCGTCGTGAATACTAATGGTAGGGACAGTGGTGTGCAGTTTTTGGAAAGCACCTTTGGGGCTCTGTTTCTTTTTTTTATGTATTTAGTACAGGGTATCTGGGGTCTCACTATACAGATCGGACCTGTAGTGATCCTCCTGTTTTCAGCCTCCCCAGCGCTGGGATTACAGGCACATATCACCACACCTAGTCTCAGTCTCAGTGTGCCCTGGGGTTGGGGCTGGCATGGCAGGCTGGAGATCGAACTCTAGTCCCTGCACTTGCCTAAGCAGGTGCTCAGTCCACTGAGCTATCTGGCCAGCCCATGGGTCTATGTTTCTAGCAAAAGAACTCACTATATCCTGTACCCCATCCTCTTCTGGGCATCCATCTTTAGAATAATTCAAAGTGAGAGGGGAAAGGAGAGAGCATAACATTGTTCCCTTTAATGCTATTCAAAAAACAAAACACTGGAAATGGCTTAAATGAACAATAAAATAGTTAGATCTATTTGGGAGAATATTGCAAAGAAAACGAATCAACTTGAGCAACTTATTGTTAAAGGATGAAGGAAAAGAGTTGAGTATAACTTTGTGCCTTTTGTTTATTTGCAACTCCATAAATGTCCTTAGAAATCTGGAGTAGGCACCTGGAATGACTTATCTTTTTTTTTTTTTTTTTTTTTTTTTTTTTTTTTTTTTTTTTTTTTTTTTTTTTTTTTTTTTTTTTTTTTTGTGGTACCAGGGATTGAACTTAGGACCTTATGTTTGCCAGGCAAGCACTTATTCCACTGAGCTACCTCCCCAGCCTGTGATTGTCATTTAATGTGATAAGATAGTGATAATCTAAATTCCATGTTTTCTTTGTTTTTGTATAAAAACAAGCATTTTGACAAGCTTAGGGACCTGGTATAGGTCTTAATTTTCCCGTTACTTTTTTTACTGGTAAACCATGAGTGAGACAGGCAGACAGGGTGAGCAAAGGTAGCCCTTCCTACAGGCTTTCTGGATGTGACTTGTGGGGCAGCTTCACAGGGTGAGGCTCACCATGGACTCCTCAAGTCACGGTACTGGACCGCACATTTCCAGAACCTGGTGTTTAGAGAGAGAGTGACTTGAAAATGTGAAGGCCATCCTAAGGCAATGCCTTCCAGTTGTCGCTGGGTCACTGAGGCCCAGGGGTCCTCAGAAGCACACCACGGGTGCTGAGTGCAAGCCGGCTGTCTGGGCTGGGAAGGTGGTGGGTCATGAGCCAGCAGGCATCAATAGCACTGCCTCGTGCACTGGGTACTGGGGCCCAGTGTTCACACTAAAATGTGTCTACTTCCAAATTTAATGAGTGCCAAAGCGAGTGAGTATCAAGGCATGACTGCATTGAGAGTTTGGTCTTTAAAATGGGTGAAAGAATTGAAAAACTCTCACAGACTTTCCCACCTCTGAGAGAAGAGCCTGACCCTGAGGGTGGTGGAGCTGCCCAAGGTCCCCCTACTCAGTGTGAAGAGCAAGGGTAGAACAAGGCCCTTCAATGGGAAGTGTGGCTGGGACCCTGCCTTGAAAAGTCTGTTTAACTCAAATGACTGAGCCCTGCTTCTGGCCTCCAGTGTTTGAGTGTGGTGATTTGTGTTCCCTGAAATCTGTGTGCTAAAGTCCTAGCCCTTCGTACCTCAGAATGTCAGAATGTGACTGTATTGGTATTAGAGAGGGAATTAAGGCACAATAAGGTCATTAGGCTGGGCCAAATGAATCTGACTGCTGTCTGTGGAGGAACAAGAGGACACTGACTGAGAGGGAGGATGGCATGAAGAGGCCAGCAAAGGAAGGCTGCATCAGGCCATGACTGCAGCTTTAGCCTCGGGAGAGCCAGCCCTGCTGACACCTCAGCCTCAGGCTCCCAGCCTTAGAAGATTCAAGACAAGAAACTTGTTCTTCCAGCTGCCTATCTCTGGTACCATGCTGTGGCCCCAAGCAGGCTGACACAGCACCTCACCTCCCCTTTGGTTCTGCCTTGGGGCCTACAGGCTGTCCCTTTTCCTTGTGTTCCTGGAGACACTGCCTCTTGGTCCTTGATGTGAGACACCGCTGCTGGGCCTTCCCTCTGCTGTGACCCATGGCCTTCGATGGACGTGGCAGAGCACAGGAGCAGGAAAGAAGCAAGACAGTGCCACAGCACAGTCCAGCGGCTGCCCCAATGGCCCAGAAAAGTCTAAATCTGATGCCACTTGTGTGGCGCTCATTAGGGGAAATGGTTCTGTAACTTGGCTCTTGGGGTCCCTGACTATGTATCAAAGGCCTGTGCCTCATAGTCCTATTGCAAGATGTGGAAATTGAATACTCAGGCCCAAGTGGGAGCTTTGGTCACAGGGACTGTGGGGCCCAGGCTCTTCCTTGTATTTTTTACCTCCACCTCCCAGTCATGAGCTGCTCTGCCACTGGCTGTTTTACCCTTTCTTGCTCTCCAAGGGCCAACAGCCACAGGGACAATCGCCATGGGCGAAACCTCCCCACAGTATGCTGGGAAGTAGACCTGTTCTCTTTATAAACTGACTGCCTCAGGCATTTATTCTAGTAGCTGGAAGCTCACGTACACAGAGGTTAGGAGCGAGGGCTTTGGAGTCAGAGTTGCAGAAGTTATGCTTTTCTTTTTTCTTTCCCCAGCTCTGTAATATTTGGTAAATTATATTTTCCTTGTAAGCATCAGTTTTGTCTTCTGTAAAATGGAAGTAAGAGAGTACTTATGTCATAGAATTGTAAAGGATAGCTGGTCCATTTGTCTAAGGCAAATATTTAGCATGGTGTCTGGCAGAAAACGGCCAAATAGGTTTGAATTGTTAACAATATTAAAATGCCTGGCACAATAAGGTGCTCAAAAGGTTCATTGTTACCCATTCTCTGTCCACTTTCTTTCTTTTTTCTTTCTTTTTTTCGGGGGGTGGATCTGGGGATTGAACTCAAGCCCTTGAGCTTGCCAGGGAAGTGCTTATTCCACTGAGTCATCTCTCCGGCAACCACTTCTGTTTACTTTAAAGTAGTTTAATATCTGGAGGCAAACTCCAGGGCTCACAGGCATGGACAGGCACTTGGGATGACTGTGGTTCCATCTGCTTCCTGCTGTGTACGAAAGCTGAGCTATGAAGAGGAAAGGACGGACCCAGGGTCACAGGGCAAGTCAGTTTCTTTCTCTGAGACAAGGGAAAGAAGCCTCTGCTCTGCCCCCGCGGGATCTCATAAGAGACAGATGACTCGGAGGAGACAGGGACACAGCCATGACATGGCACAGCTCTAGGGAGTGGTCCGCGCTGGCCCTTGGGCACAGGGCTGTGTGGGAAGCACCAGGGCGAAGGGTGTCTTGCTCGGAGCCAGGATGCAGCTGGTACAGGGGAGAGAAGCCCCCTCGTGGAAGATGCCTGGGATGAGTTCATGTTCTGTAAAACCAAAGAATGAATTCTAGGAACAACAGAAGAACAGAATATATTTATTAAGGGAAAGAAAGCTCGTGTCTGAGAGAGGGACAGAAGGGGACCTGAGTGGGTTGCCAAGGAACCTGACTTTTCTAAGGATTTAAAACAAGGCTTATTTATTTATTTATTTATTTATTTATTTATTTATTTATTTATTTATTTATTTGATACAGAGTCTCACTATGCAGTTAGGACACATAGTGTTCTTCCTGTCTCTGCCTCACATGCAGTACCAGGGATCAAACTCTGGTCCTTGCACTTGCCAGGCAGGCGCTTAGACCACTGAGCTTTCTCCCCAGCCCCTTTTCTAAGGATTTTTACAGAGCAAATCCATGAGGTGAGGCAGGCCTAAGGCTGGAAACATGGAAACACACTAGGTGGGCATGAGATGGGATGAAACTATGGCCAACCAGTAAGATGAGGAGTACAATTGCTCAGGTGAAGTTGATTAAATCTGGATCAAATGAGGAAGTGAGTCCCACAGCAAGCAAGAAAGAATATAACAGAGCAGGCACTCTTCTTGTAGGGAGCTGGGTCAGTGACTGGCTTCTTCAAGGTGATTGCTACCTATTTAGACTATCAATCCCTGATGCTCATCCCTAGGGAGGTATGTGGGTGCATGTGTTTAACTTCTGTCTTGAGGTCTGCTCACAGCAGGGGTGCTGTCTGTCCTACAGTTGCCAGGTATCTTGTCTTCCTTATCGGGTCCTTTGTGACCCAACCCTGTCTGACTGCCTGTAATGTTTCTGTCTAACTCAGCTGTCTGCTGCACAGCCGCTCAGTATGTTGCGAGTCCCTGTCTCGAAGGCTGTGTGTGCTTCTCCAAACAGAACACCTCAGTGCTCAGTCTTCTGGGTGGGAAGAAGGCTTTCAACACAGGCACATCAGGGTTGCACTAGGGCTCAGTCACCAACTGCTAGGCTGAACCCTCATTCTCACTGAGCCTCACTTTTCTCTTCTGCGAAGTGGGGGTAACCACAAGGCCAGGTATTCTGGTGAAGGCGCCGTGAGGAAGCTTACAGGAGGTGTTGTGGGGTGTTCTTTCCTCCCCTCACACTGGCTTCTGGCCTTGAGGCGTCCTTTCCCGTAGCTGGCCCCTCCCATGTACCTGGCTCAGAGCCAGTTCTTGTCGTGTGTGTGTGTGTGTGTGTGTGTGTGTGTGTGTGTGTGTGCGTGTGTGTGTGTGTGTGTGTTTCACTGACCTTAGTGAATCTGCCAGCTGACAGAGAAGTGGGCATGGGGGACAGGAGGCTGGGAGAGCTATAAGTAAACTTGTCCTTTCTGAGTTGCTTGAGTGGCTTTTCTTTCTCCTGCTTGACCACTTGCTCTGTGGAGAACTGCAGGGCAGTGGTGGTCCAGGGCTCCCATTTCCTCTGTTCTTGTCCTCCTGAAACTTCTAGTGTGGGAACTGTCCCCAAGGGACAGCAGGGGCCTGGTCATCTTTTTGAGTGCCCAGAAGATTTCTCCGGACCTGCTCTCCAGAAAGGGAGGGCCTGTCTGTCCGAATCTCCATGCCTGCAGGATGACATCTTCCTGTCTGCTGGATGCAGAAGCACGAAACTTCAAAGAAGTTACAGAAAAAGAAACAACAGAAACCCCACTGAGATTGTTAAAGATAATATCATTCTGTTTCTATAGGTACTGGAAGGGAGAAAAATGGTATTAAAATACATGAGTACAAAATTGCAAAGCTTGTTTTATTTCTTTATAATGCGTGGCAAGAAGCTGTTTTGCCAGTCAGTATGCAACTTACCAGCTGTGCGGCCCTCTCTCCTGCCGGCCGCTGCTGGTCCTGGATGATGCCCTGAATGCTGAGACTTGATTGTTAAAACACAAAGCCCTGGTTAGCTCCATTGCTATGTAAGTGTTTAAATTTTTCTTCCACTTAAATTCCAGGATTAAATTGTTGAGTCAAAGTGTTATACAATAAGAAAATTAGTTAAGAAAATTGTACCTGTGCAATATGAAAAGTGGTGTGGTGGGAGCTCCCTCCTGGCCAGCACCTCCCCACACTGTCCTGGTCAGCAGGGGACATCTGGGTCTCCTTTCAGCACCATTTCCTGTGTCCATACAAGCACTGTGCACACATATCACACACATGTGTGCGTGTGCACGCACGACACACGCTTAAATTTTTGATGTGTAATGTCCAACTTTCTTCTGCCAAGATGGTCTTCCTTTTGAACTCAAGCTTTCCTGTGACACACCGGGCACCTTCCTGTTCTGAGCCCCCAGGAACCCTGGCGCACCCAGCCAGGCTGCAGTCTGCGCTGTAGGCTAAGCTGGGGGCAAAGCTGAGTGTCAGTGGGACCACGGCGTGGATCCCTCTCCATATGCTTGGGAAGGACAGGCATAGGGGGAGGCAGAGCACTTGTGGTGTCTTTGAAAACTGTGGTCTACCATGCTCAGGCTTGGCAAGACTCATACTCTCATGTGGAAGAAAAGACAAGCAGAGAGAGGATGGTAGCACTGTGCCCCACAGTCCAGCATCTCTAGGGCTGGGTTCAGGCTAGAGGCAGGGAAGTCACAGCTGGGACCCCTGCGAAGGAGGGTGTAGGCTTCACGGTCCACATGGTATACTGAGGATAACAGGGGAAGCCAATGGTGTGGGACAACATGCGGAAGCCCGACAGCTGGCCCTGACAGGGTGCAAACCTTGGAGGACACCCAGAAACCTGCCCCAGAGGCCCTGCTCCTGGCTGGCTTGTGTGACCCATGATGGGCCCTGCACTCCAGGGCCAGGGTCCTCCCCTGCACCAAGAGGGGGTGGTATCCCCCTTCCTGGCCATCTGGAGGCTGCGTAGGTGGTGACCCTTGGCCAAGGCACAGTCAAGCAGCCAGAAGGTCTGGGGCTTTCAGGCCACCCCTGGCCCTAGCACTCCCCCTTATCATCCTCACAGTGTCCCATGTAGACAACTCTGTCTCTGAGGAAGGCAATTCTGTTCTCTATGATCTGGTTTCTCCATTGATGAAATGGGACTCATTTTGATTCTGCTGCATCACTGAGATACTGTGAGAGTCAGAGGGACTATGCTCTTGTGAAATGGTCTTGCAGGAAGAACTTGACAAGGAGGAGGGAGAGCAGAGCAGAAGGAAAAGTTAGAAGGACGAGGATGTGTCATGCTGTGTACCAGCTCCCAGGAGGGGTGCAATCATGATTCAAGGCAAACATGGATTAATAAGTATTTTAAAAAGAATTAAAAATAAAGAATATGTGAAAGATTTACTGTGGCCTTATTTGTCCTACAAACATAAGCAAATAGCTCCACATAAGAACCAAACAATGAACAAACAAAACACCCGAAGCATCAAAAAAGGCTGAAAGCTGTGCATATCATCAACCAGATGGAAACTCATATGGCCATTAATGAACATGATTCTGTGAAATGTATTGCTTCATGGAATGTGCCTGGACATTGTTACCTAAAATTATATCTGTGCTAAAGCAGGTGAGATCATCTGTAGATGTGAAGAAAGTTGTCCCGAGAAGAAATACAGACACCCAAAGGAATAAGGTGCAGAGCTTCGAATCACTAAAATCTCTTTAGTGACACTAAAGTTTTTTTTTTTTTTTTTTTTTTTTTCAATAACACAAATTAGAGAAAATTCAAATAAGCTACATGGGAAAGTACATAGTTTTATCTAAGGACTAAGGGTCTCTTTCAGAAATGCTGTACAGAGGGGAACTGTGAATTTAGGCAAATCTGAGTCATTTCAAGAGGAAACTAAGGACTGTTGCTCCGGGGAGGCCGTGTGGGCTGTGGGCTCTCCCCTGGGGCATGTGTGCTCTTTGCCAGGCTCAGGGTGGGTGTTCTGCCCATCTAAAGAGGCTCTGGTGGAATCCCTCCTACACCTGCCAGTGGCACAGGGTGGTGAGCGTCAGGGGTCATTTCTGTTTCACAGATGACGAAGTTGATGCTTAGAGAAGAGTGACCCGGCCAGATGAGCACGGAGGTTGGCCCATGTCTTCCAGACCCTGTAGGGTTGCTGGGCCACCACAGACAAGAAGTGGCCAGTGCTCTCAGCTCACCTGGGCTCTGATATGGGGCAAAAGGTGAGAGAGGAAGGCTAAGAGTCTCCCCCCAAATGTTTATACCCCAGTGCTTGGAGCCTGACTATGTTATGTTACATGGCAGAGGGGCACTAAGGTGACCCATGGAATTAAGATTGCTGACAGTGGATGTGTGTGCGAGCTCCCATCCTAGATGTGCTGTGGCCTCAGGGCAGTCACAAGGACCCTTACCAAGTGACACAGACAGGTGGGAGAGGACAGGAGCTAGGTCAGCCTGAGAAAGGCTTAGCTATGGTGCTGGTTTTGAAGTCAGAGAAGGGAACTATGAGCCAGGGTGGTGGAGAGCAGCGGCCTCGGGGTTGACAAGGAAGACAAGACACTCTTCCTTGGGACCTGTAGAAGGAATCAGCCCTGGAACACCTTGATTTTATCCAATGAGAACTTCTGGTCCCCAGACTTGTAAGTTGACACATTCGTGTTGTTTACAGTGACACAATTTGTGGTTGTGCATCCCAGCAGCAGTAGAAAACCAACATCCCCAGCCAGTTGTCTGTGCAAAGAGGACATTGTCACTAGCAAAGGAAGGGCAGGTCCCTGGGCCAAGCCCACTTCACTTTGTGATTGGCACTGCTCTTCATGTAACTGATCCCTAATCCAGTGAGTTAAGACATCTGGCGCTGCGACTAGAGCATTTTCAGGTCGTAATGAAGCATTAGGGAGGAATACCATGCGCAGAGGGAGGCCCACAGTCTTGGGTGTGGGGATCATTACTCCCACTTCATCAGCGAAGAACCTGAAGCTGGAGAAAGAATAAGGACACAGGACACAGTCTCATGATAATGGCAGACCAGGGCTAGAATCCCAGTGTGCCGGGCCCTCCCCTTCAGCCTTTCTCCACTGCCCACTATGGCTTCTCCTAGGGCACGATGCATGCCCATCTGCTGGCTGCTGTACTATACCTCCCCACAAAAGCCTGGTGCCCCTCACTGGATCTGCATACTGAAAAAGGGTACCCTCTCCTGAATCTTCCAGTGCTAGAGCTTTCTTGAGGGGGTCCCCAAGTCCCTGCAAGGTGAAAGGATGAAGTCTTCCCAGGAGAATGCCTTCCTTTATCTTGGATTTATGAGAACACATCCCTCCTCCCTGGATATCCCAAACCTATTTTGCAGTTGCTCCTGCCTGGCTGTTAGCAAAGGCATGTGCTTTGGCTTACAAGGTCTTCGATTGGAAATTTAAAAAGCTCAACATCAAAGGTGAGAAATGTATGGCAGACTTCGATGTCCAGGAGCAAAGTCAGACAACTGGTAAAGGAGAGTGAGACACAAACACACACCTGCACACACGTGCCTTCCCCTTTCCGTGCCAGACCTGAGATTGCTCTGTTCCTCATCCTCAACGCTGGCAAGGTCTCATTTCTTGGAGCCTCCTCGTTGCTGTTCGGAGTGGGCAGGGAACGTTCCTTCAGACCTTTTGCCCTACTTCTGTTCAGCAAAACCGTTCACTGCAAATAGCACTACCCCAAGGGCCTGGAGAGTCGAGGCAGGGATAGGCAGTGAAGATGGCACGCTGGCACGAGCCCAGAGACCAGCGCTTCTCCACACCCACACACCTAACCCTTGTTCCTGCATCTATTTCCCCGTTTTGGTAAGTTATACAGACGATTGCTCTAACCTACTCAACTGACGAATGGATGGATGTCCCTGGAGTTGTCACATAGCCAGCTGCGAGTGAATCTGAGAGGCGAGGGCGTCAGAAGGGCGCCGGCTGGGATATTTTAATATTCAGTATTCCCAGACTCAGCAGGTAGCAGGCTAAATCTATCTGCTGATGGGAGGCACGAATTATGAAACCACTCTCCGAGGCTGAGCGTATCCCTCTGGGCTGGGCAGTGCTTGCCACTGGGGTCTGCTCAAGGTGATTGGGGAAGGTGGCATGTGGACAGCTGAGAGGTCACAGGGGGGACGTGACCATCAGACAAAGGGACAGCAGGGGTTCGCCGGAACCTGGGCCCCTCAGCTCAAGGGGTAGCAGTATGAAAGGAGAGAAAAGGACCCACGGGAAAGCCTCGCTACTGCAGGGCTAGAGGGCGAGGCCGCCCCCTAGTGGCTGAGTGCACAAAGAGGTCAAAATTCCGGAAACCTCCGAGGTAACTCTGAGTTCCTTCCTCTAGAGGTTCAGAGCCCACTTTCTCTGAGGGATGCTCAGGCTGGTGGTGTCCTGTGAGATGCTGGAGGTCCAGTCCTCCCAGTGATGGGTGTGTGTGTGTGTGTGTGTGTGTGTGTGTGTGTGTGTGTGTGTGTGTGTGTGTGTGGTGCAGGATAGGAAGGGAGAGAGGTGGTAGAGTATGTACAAGGGCCGGGGAAGAAAATGAAGAAGCAAACCCTCACTAATAACATTTACAACCAAAACGACACAGCAGCCATAACTACCTGTGGTGTTCTGTATGCATCGGATGTGGCCCAAGCCGACGACATATACTTCTTAATTCCTTACAGCACCTTCGCTCACTGGATATCATCACTCTCCAATTTGTTGATGAGGGACACAGAATCCCAGGAGCTATACCATCATTATAATTGTGTGGTAGTTTATAACTATGCAATATTTAGTGCCATACTAACAGTTTATAAGTGTTATCCTGTTTAATTTCTCACTTACAGTTATTTCTATTTTCATGATGTTAATTATATTATCAAGAAAACTATGGCTTAGAACATATGGGTTATCAGTTCACTTTTGTAGCAAACCACCCCCAAATTTAGTGGCTTCTTGAATAGCAATCAATCAGTCACTTAGTATGGTGAATTGGCAATGTGGGATGGGGTCAGCTGGGTGGATCTTCTGGCTCAGCGGTCAGAGAGGCGATGTGCTTATTGTCAGAATTATTAGTGAGGGTTTGCTTCTTCATTTTCTTCCCTAGCCCTTGTACATACCCTACCACCTCTGTCTCCTATCCTGAGCCTAGCTTCAGGTTCCAAACTGATAACATCATTTTGACTTCTGTTGGCCAATGCAGACCACATGAGCAATCTAGGTTCCAGAGGCAGGAAATGTAGACAGAGTCTACCTTCTGATGAGAGAGCTATAAAATCACACAGTAAAGAAAGTGGTAGCTATAGGCGGGGCTGGAGAACTGGTGGGTTTCAAGGAGGGGCTTGCAGGTAGAAAGAGCAGAGCATACAAGGGCCTGTAACACTTCAAGGTGGGGAGGAGCATATAGAGGCTCATGTACCTGAGCTGTAAGAGGCCACAGCCCTGGATGAAAGAGGAAGCAGCAGGAGAAATTGGGATGGAGTGCTATTCTGAACACTTAGGTGAGTTAACTCACTTAACACAACCCTATATGGTAAACATTATAGTCATTCTCTTTATACAGATGTGCAAACCCAGGTGTGGAGACATTGACCATACCTAACCCATCTAGCTAGGAAGCAGCAGTGCTGGATTCCAACCCAAGAGTCCATGAATGTCCATACTCAGAAATTCTTGTTGTCCTGCCCACATTTCAACAACTAGAGGAAGGAATGTGGGAGAGAAGGTTCTCAGTGTACAGCATGCAGACTAGGTAGTCCTTAAATGGCTACTGAAAACATGGTGGTGATTTCCTGCTACCCCGTTTTCCCAAGATCTGGATTGCTTATTTCTGTTTAGAAGTAGGAAGGGACTAGAAGCACCCCCTTACACCTCTTTCTGGCTCTGTGACCCCACAAACAAGCATAACAGGAACAAGTATATTCATTCAGATACTCTTGGCTTTAAGTCACAGAAACTGGTTCAGTCTAACTCAAGTTTATTTCTTAGGAGAGTACTGGGAAAGTTCAAGAATCAGGAGGTCTCAGAAGGACAAGAAGCCTGCTCTGGGTGGTAGTAGTTTGTGGTCTCCCTTTCTTCGGGGTTTCCAGTTGCCTGACTCAGTGCTACAGACTCTGCGACATGAAGTGTTTCTGTTCAAGTCTTCACTTCCCATGCAAGAAAGTCTGTCAGAGCATGGGGCATGCACTATTTACACTGTAGGGCTGGGTCTGACCAAGGTTCCAGGAAAGAGTGCATCCAGGGTTATGGTAGAACAATTCCCTGTGCTTGGGGGTGAGAACAGTCCAAAGCATCACTGTCTGCTCTTGTCCATGCCACTCCAAAGGCGCACTTCCTTCTAAAACAAACAGTGATCTTCTGCTCCAGGCCTCCTTCCAGAGATTCTGACCAATCACATCAAGGAGCTTGGTAATAGACACAAATTCTCAAGAGCATTGATATGGTTTTATTAACTTACTTATTAATTGCATTTTTGAGACCAGACAATAGTTTTCAGAAAACTGTCATACTGTGAGAGAAAGGCTAGATTAAGCTCAAACAATTTTGCCAGGCCAAAGTTACATTTATAAGAGAGTGCTGTTTCACCCCAGCTTTGTAAATGATCATGTTGTAAAGCCTTCATCAGTGGTCCTCAGCTTCTTGATAGGAGCCCAGGATCTTCTCTGGGTCAGATGCCAGGCAGGTCACTCCGTGTACTGGTTCCACAGCTCAGTGGTCTCCAGGTGGCTCAGCGGTGCTTCCTTGCATGCCAAGAGGGGTGAAGCCAGGTCTTACAGAATCACATTTCCTCTTCTGAGTGCTGTGTGTGATCTGCCCCAAGACTGAAGGATCCTTGCATAGAGTAAAAGAAATCCATGGTCTTCAGAACTAAATTTGGTGATTATAGTTTCCTGTATATGACCATGCCTAGGTTCCAACTTCATGTGTTATAGCACAGACTATCCTGATTCTTAGCATGAAAATGTTCTTATGGTACTTTCATTAGCTGGGAGCATGCTTGGTGTAGAAATTTAAGACTCATATGCACGCCAAATTTGTGGTCTGATTTTGACACCATTCAACTTAAAATAGTGATGTTGGACCTCTTAATGATCTCAGAAACCCTACAGCATCTCTACTTTCATTTTCATGCATCAGACTGGCCTTCATGAATATAGCTAGGAGCACATCTAGCAATACATAAAGGCAAGCTTGGCAGAAGTTTATTTTTGTAGCCTAATGGGTCAGGAGGTGGGATCTGGAGTTGGTGTGCTAATCAAAGATATTATTCAGGACCCAGGGTCCTCCTGTGTTTCTGTGACCACCTCATGGTTTTGTCCTAAGGGTGACAAGATGGCTGCTACCTCTTCAGTTGGGAGAAGAGAGCGGGCACAGGGAGATGCTACCTTACTAACTGCCCTTATACATCCATGGCATTTGGAGTCCAGTAAACAGTTTTCATGAAATTATAGTAAAGGAAATTATATAGTGAATAACATATAGGTTGTCCTACTTTTAGGCCCATATTTTTAGGGAAACTGCATTTTCTAGAGCATCCCCCCTCAACAAGCTTCTCCTCATATGAAATTTGCCAGGATTAAAGTACAGATGCTTCATTATAAAGGACTCTAAGAAGGGGCAATCCCAGTGAACGCTAGAGTCTGCAGGTGAAGGAGCAGAATGGACTCAGGTAGGACGAACAGTGTCCTTTTTTGCTTCCCAGAGGCACATGGAAGTTGTCATTCACTGGTTTCCTTTGAGGTGGCAAGCACTGTTCTGAGCCCTTTTCACTGGCTGTCTTGGGTACTTTTTCCTTGTTGCTGGGACAAAATACCGACACCCAAAATGAAGGGAGGAAAGGTTCACTTAGCTCATAGACAGTGGAGGGCTCAGTTCTCTCCGCTGGCTCCCAGGCTGATGGCAGCAGTTCATGGCTGCAGAAAACAATGAAGAGCAGAGGAGGAGCCACTGCGGTGTCTGCCAAGCCTCTGTCTTTCTTCTGGCTGACTGGAAAGACCCCACCCTAGGGCAGAGTGCCCCGCACCCCAGGACATGGAATCCAGCCAAGCTTCCGAAATCTTAAGTTGGCACAATGTATCAAGCACCACACTGGCCATCTCAGTTTAATTCCCACAACATTTCTATAAGGAGGTGTGAACTGTAGTTTATAGAGAGGAAGGAACTGAAGCTCGAAGACATTTAGTAAATTATAAAAGGGCACAGATTTGATCTCTGGCACCATGCAAGCGCTATCCTTGGGTATGTTGAGCTGGCCACTGAGACTGGGCGTAGTGGTGTGTGCCTATAATCTCAGTGCTGGGGAGGCTTAATAAAGGAAGATCACTACCAGTGTGAACTGTGCAGTGAGACCCTGTATCAAACATATAAAAAAGTCTCTATTGGGCTCAGGAGGCTCGAGGTGGCTGGATGTTCTCGGAGTGTTCTTTAAGGGCTTCCAGGGAAGGGGGCATGAGGACTTTCTCTCCATTCTTTGTGCTCTACAGCCCCGAGGGAGGGATGACTGTGGAGCGTGGGAGGAGTCCATGAGACTCCCGTCTTCCCTCTACCCTCATGGTGACATCTGGGGGCTCCAGGAGTCTTGCGCAGACCCATGCCTACTGTCAGGTCATCAGTCCTTCCCAGGCTTCTGGGAGCTGAGTTGTGAGTTCTCCCTGCCTGTTAGCATTCTCCCCACATAACAGCAGAGTCCCTCCTTCACTTGACCTCCCCTTGCAAACTTCACTTGGCTGGGGGCTGGCCAAATAGTTCAGTGGGTTAAAATGCCTGCAAGCAGGCACAGGGGCCAGGGGTTCAGTCCCCGGGCCTACCATACTGGCCCTGCTCCTCGTGTACACTGAAATGGAAATTGAGACTGGGCACGGTGGTGCGCACCTGTAATCCCAGCTCTTGGGAGGCTGCAAACAGGTGTATTACTACGAGTCTGATCTAGTAGTGAAACATTGAACACCCTGAAGACCCTTCCCTAAAACACACACACAACAGCAACAATAATAACAAAAAAAGCCCTCACATGGCTACCTGTACTCACCTAAAGGAAATCGATCTGGGCTTGGTTACCCCAAACTCTCGGGAGCAAAACCCCAAAGGGGCAACGTAAACAATGAAGGACACAGCCTTGGGAGGCCGTGGCTGCCTGCGATTTGCCCCTGGCCGCATACTGGCTTTGGGCCTGGCAGCTCTTCAATTCTACCCCAGCTCAGGGTCCTAGGCCTGACACGGGGGATCATAACCGTGCCCATGTCATGTTGTTGCGGTGGGAATGAATGTGAATAAAGCCTTTCGCCAGTGCCTACCTCGTCACTGACACAGGTGAGTGTGCAGTCCGCTCTTGTTTAGTGTCCTCTCATCAGACTCCTTTGGAGCCAAATTGCTTTCACAGATTTATCCCTTCGGGTCTCGACAGCCGAGTGTGTAGGTTGTTCTTAGGTTCCTCTTTATTGTTAATGAACCCTGGAGGCACCAGTCATTGTCAGAACTAGTGAAAGAGTGATCATTATTGAGTGCTTACTTTTCAGCCTTTCTAAAAATAGTGTGAGTTAAGCCCTATGGAATTATGGTGGCCCCTGTGTTAGTCACCTGCGGAGGGATGGTTTTGCTAAAAGCAGGGATCCCTTTGTTTTCTTCACAGAAGACATGCTCCAAGCTCACCACTTTTCTCTGCTGTGCCTGGTCAGCCAAGAGGACAGTGACTGCTTTCCTGTCTACCTTGTGGCTCCTGTCCAGTGAGTTGTGATGAGGCGCATGGGGTCAAAGCCTCCATGTGGCATCACAGGGGGCAATTTGGGGTTTGATTTCCCCTTCTAAGAGAGAATCTCTAGGGCTCCTTCCAGAGCTACAGTTTTTTTTAATAAAAAAAATCTTTATTTATTTGGTACAGGATCTCACTATGCAGCTCAGACTTATAGTGGTCCTCCTGTCTTAGCATCCACTGCCCTGGGCTTACAGGTGTGCAACACTAGGCCCGGTTTCAGTGGCCAACACAGTGCAGGGTTGGCATGGCTTGTAGTATCGGGGGTCAAATCCTGGCCCCTGTGCTTGCCAGCTAGGCACTTAGACCATCGAGCTATCTCTCCAGCCTCTACAGCTTTCTAATATTCACTGAAAGCTGCGTTGGGCTTTAGAAGCACATTATACTTGGGAGATTTTGGTCTTCAAGTTTTCCTTTAGACAATTGCTGTAATTTATTGGGCGTTTTGTTGTTGCTGAAAAATAGGAAAACAACGACTGAAATTCCTTTTTGTTCTCTGGACATGATGCTTAAATAAAATTCAGTTTCATGGTACAAATACAGCAGAGTAGAAATGAACAGGGACTCCTTCGAGTAGTCCCAGAGGAGGCTGAGAACAGCAGGCCAGATGGGCTGCCAGCGTGGAAAGCCAGGCAGTCCCAAGAGCAGGGAAATCAATTGCAGGAGCAAAGGAGGGCTGGTCTCTGTGATGTGGGTTTACTCTCACAGCCGGAAGAGTCTGCCCAGAGGCCTGGCAGAAGTTGAAGAAGGCCAACTTGCCACTGAAAAGCTCTCAGATGTGAGCCAAGAGTGGGCTGTTCCAGGTCACAGCTCAGGGCCTAGTGGGATTGGCTTCAGGAGATAACTTTGGTGGGGTGACATTCCTGAGGACAGGGATGGCCTGGAGGATGTCGGGGCAGGGTAGATGGCGCTGGACCCACCAGCAGCCGCCCTGTCCATTACTCTTCCTGTAATAGACAGGCAGGGCTACCCTCACTTACCACGCTTTCATCTGGGCCAGCGTGGTTTCTCCAGTGATGCTCTGTTTTCGTCTTCATGAGACGGGCACCCATCTCATCACTGGCCTTTGAACATTTTCTTTGAGGGACAGTATCATGGGGTGGGGAGAGCCATGGTCTTGGGATGCATCCTTGATGGCGGGTTTGGCTCCTGATCATGACAGTGGGACATTGGACACATTACAGGATTATCCTGAGCCTCACTTTTCTCACCTTTGAGATGGGTACAGTCATATTTAGCACAGTGTTGGTAAAGACTTGGGTGCGATACAAAGTTATTTAAGCAAAATAGAGAAAACAGCAAACAAACTATGAGCAACACCGACATGTTATTTTTTCCTTTTGGTTTTATTTCCCCTTTGCATATTTCCTATACACTTGAAACTGGAAAATTTAGAAGACTTACCAGCATAGTTTGTGGTACGAGGGATCAAACCTGGTCCTTGTGCTTGCCAGGTAGGCACTTAGACCATCAAGCTATCTCCCCAGCCTCTACAGTTTTCTAATATTCACTGAAAGCTGCCTTGGGCTTTGGAAGCACATTATACTTGGGAGATTTTGGTCTTCAAGTTTTCCCTGGAAACTGTTGCTCTGCTCCTTGAAGTCCCTGGGCTGAGGCTCTGCATGGTCTGTTAGACACACTGCCCTAGGCACTACTGAACACCAATATGCTGTTCTGTGTTCAGAAACACTACTATTCCAACCCTTCAGACCTGTCAGGGTTGTTCCCTGGAGGTTCCCATTCCTGTATATTTGGCACTTTGACAGGAGGAAGGCCCTCTACTCTTCTAGGGCTCGGGTGAGGGAGAGCATGGGTAAAATGTGCTGTCGCATGGTGACAGAGAATCCAGGCTGAGAAGGGACAGCCCTGCAGACACTGGCTGGGATCAGAGGCACCAGGTGGGATCAGTGAAGGTATTGGCCCGATTTCCTATCTCCCTTCAGTCATGCAGACGTGACAAAACCAGGCAGCCAGGCTGAGAAGCCCTTGGTGAAATGAAAACTCAGGAGACTGGAAGATTTCAGGGTGCTCTGGACAAGGAGTGTGTGCCTGAGTAGGAGTGGTGGTCTGGGAGGGGTGGCAGGAGCCCTGCTGAGAATGGCTCAAGGGGCTCCTTTCTCCCATCAGGCTGCCCTCTCAGCCACCCCAGAGTCATCTATAATTCATAGCCTGACATGTCTCTGCCAGACTGTGTTCTTTGGTTATGGAAACTTGACCTCTCATGAGGCAGACAGGAAGTGTTAGGAAGTTAACAGCTTCGTGTCCTTCTCAACATGGAGGGAGAAGAGTTGGTGGCTTCCTGGACCCTTGTGGGCAGGTCTGAGGCATAGCCCACAGTTTCTCAGGGCTCCTGTGGGAATGACCTGAGATGGGCACCCTGACAATGCACGCATCCTGCACCCTTGCTGGCCCTTGTCTCGTCCCTGCTTCCCTGTATTTCTTGGGGTCACCTTGGCCACAAGCTAGCTTCACCTAAATTCTTGGGTTAGAGTTCATTTCTATAGAGAAACTTGTGTATTTCATCAGTCTTCATACAGATTTCCATCTTTATTCACACAATGGTATTGTGAGATTCACTGGCTGAGAGTCCCTGGAGAGTCTCTTGGAAAATCTATTATTTTAAAAAGGAAAAAAAAATATGTCAGTATATTATGCTTTGTAGGGGTACAGTTGTCACATGCAAGTTTTATTTTGGATATATATATATATATATATATATATATATATATATATATATATATATATATATATGGTTTATTTCTCTATCTCCTACTTCCAAGCTTCATGCCCTCAGGTAAGGCTTTTCAGTTGGTTGGATCTAGGGTTTCTTAATACGGATTAAGGGTATGTGAGCTCTAAATTAGTCTACTGATTGATTTAGCATAGATGGACAGTGGGAAGCCTCAGCCTGGTGGCTCCAGCCAATAGACTTGTAACCCGTGTGAGATATAAAGGGAAAAGAGTGATTACAGGCTGCTGTCTTGCTGCCCCTTGCCTGCCCTGCTAGGGCTGTGTCTCCTTTGTAGTGCTGTCCTACCTTGGGGCCAGAACCTCTACAAACTGTGAGGAAAATATAACTTTCCTCCTTTACCTTTGAGCATTGGTTATTTTCTCTCAGCAACAGGAAAAGCAAAATACGAACCCTACTATTCTATCTATCTATCTATCTATCTATCTATCTATCTATCTATCTATCTATCTATCTATCTATCATCTTCATACTGGTGAAATACATTTCATAATACAGGTCATAGTCAAATATTTCAAGAGGGAATGAATAAAGGCATTAAGAAGTTTAAGTATATGTACCGACTCCACACAAGGAATATAAACATTATGTACTGCAAACGTATAATGATTAAAAAAAGAAAGAAAAAGATAAATTGGAGAACAAGTCCATGGGAAACACTTTTGGGGGCTGTGGTGTTTGTGCCACGGGGGATTTGCCTGCCCCCACTGAGGTAGCACCTCAGTGTCCCTGTCAATGAGGAAAGGAGCCCGTGTCTCTCACTGATACGATCCTAGCAACCACAGTGTTCCATCCTTTCTTGGTCACAAGACACTGGCTGACCCAGGGCAGGCCAGTCTGATGACCTGCAATTCGAGAGGACAAATGCAAGTACTGAAAGTAGTTGGCGAAGATGCTTCCATAAATGGCCTTTTGGGAGGTGGACTCTGTGCCTCCACTCCCTGAATCCTTGAACTTCTTGGTTGCGTCTCCCTTTCAAGCTCTGGGGGTCTAGTTGTGGTGGTTTGTGTTGTTCCACGAAATACCTGCGGACTATTTCTTTCTTTTCCACTTAGGTGAGTATTGGTATTTCTGTCTTTAGAAACCAAGAACTCTCTCAATTTGAGGGCTTTGTGAGTGTACCCTGTCCGGCGCCGCTCCCGTCCCGCGGAAGAAGACACTCAGACACTCAGACACGGGGTTCAGCAAGCCTTTATCGAGTGGGATGCAAGCCTCTACATGTGTCCGCTATCTGCGGCTCCTACCATGCAAGCATGTGCAACTTCCTTATGCAACAGGTTATATAGTATACACAATCCAATCAGGGGGAGCCACGCAGCGCCCGCGGATAGGCCCTCGGCGACAGGGTGATTTATCATAATTAAATAAGGCGATGAGTTGTACAAAAACAAGAATCAGGAAGCAGGATATGGGCGCCATCTTTGCAGACACGATGGGCGGGGGAGCGAGGAGCGGGCGCCATCTTGGCTCGGCTCCCAACATCTCCCTCCTTTTGTTTTACTAAGAAGGCAATAACCAGCGATACACGAGTGAATATAGTGGCTTGTACCCTGTTTTACC